>SJYX01000758.1:44561-170900 GCA_006410675.1 Oreotragus oreotragus | reverse complement strand
ACATTCCAGGATGTCTGGCTCTAGGTGAGTGATCACACCATTGTGATGATCTGGATCATGAAGAACTTTTTTGTACAGTTCTTCTGTGTATTCTTGCCTCTTCTTCTTAATATCTTCTGCTTCTGTTAGTTCCCTGCCATTTCCGTCCTTTATTGAGCCCATCTTTGCATGAAATGTTCCCTTGGTATCTCTAATTTTCTTGAAGAGATCTCTAGTCTTTCCCATTCTATTGTTTTCCTCTATTTCTTTGCACTGATCACTGAGGAAGGCATTCTTATCTCTCCTTGCTATTCTTTGGAACTCTGCATTCAAATGGGTATATATTTCCTTTTCTCCTTTGCTTTTTGCTTCTCTTCTTTTCACAGCTGTTTGTAAGGCCTCCTGAGACAGCCATTTTGCTTTTTTGCATTTCTTTTTCTTGGGGATGGTCTTGATTCCTGTCTTCTATACAATGTCACAATGTCCATAGTTCATCAGGCACTCTGTCTATCAGATCTAGTCCCTTAAATCTATTTCTCACTTCCACTGTATAGTCATAAGGGATTTGATTTGGGTATACCTGAATGGTCTAGTGGTTTTCTCCACTTTCTTTAATTTCAGTCTGAATTTGGCAATAAGGAGTTCATGATCTGAGCCACAGTCAGCTCCCGGTCTTGTTTTTGATGACTGTATAGAGCTTCTCCATCTTTGGCTGCAAAGAATATAATGAATCTGATTTTGGTGTCATCTATCTGGTGATGTCCATGTGTAGAGTCTTCTCTTGTGTTGTTGGAAGAGGGTGTTTGCTATGACCAGTGCATTCTCTTGGCAGAACTCTATTAGCCCTTGCCCTGCTTCATTCTTTACTCCAAGGCCAAATGGGCATAATTGTAATACTTGCCTCATAGGATTGTTTATTATTCATTCCTTCAAAAATATTTATTGAACAGGTAAAATTTTCAGGCACTGTGTTTGGTGTTTATATTTATATTGTACAAATATAAGCAAAATAGACATGGTCCCTGCCCTCTAGATGCTTACTTTCCACTATAAGGTGTGTGTTTAGGGTGTATGTATGTCTGTATGTGGCGGAGGGAACAGACATTAATCATGCAACTGTACAACTGTCTTTGGTGCCTATGGAGTAAAATAGTAGAGTATCATGAAAGTGTATCATAGGCTGCCTTGGTCTAGTTTTGGGGGTCAGGGTGAGGGAAGGCTTCTGGTGAAGTTCAGTTCAGTTCAGTCGCTCAGTCGTGTCCGACTCTTTGCAACCACATGAATCACAACAAGCCAGGCCTCCCTGTTCAACACCATCTCTCGGAGTTCACTCAGACTCACATCCATCGAGTCCGTGATGCCATCTAGCCATCTCACCCTCGATCATCCCCTTCTCCTCCTACCCCCAATCCCTCCCAGCATCAGAGTCTTTTCCAATGAGTCAACTCTTCGCATGAGGTGGCCAAAGTACTGGAGTTTCAGCTTTAGTATCATTCCTTCCAAAGAAATCCCAGGGTTGATCTCCTTCAGAATGGACTGGTTGGATCTCCTTGCAGTCCAAGGGACTCTCAAGAGTCTTCTCCAACACCATGGTTCAAAAGTATCAATTTTTGGGTGCTCACCCTTCTTCACAGTCCAACTCTCACATCCATACATGACCACAGGAAAAACCATAGCCTTGACTAGACGGACCTTAGTCGGCAAAGTAATGTGTCCGCTTTTGAATATACTATCTAGGTTGGTCATAACTTTTCTTCCAAGGAGTAAGCGTCTTTTAATTTCATGGCTGCAGTCACCATCTGCAGTGATTTTGGAGCCCCAAAAAATAAAGTCTGACACTGTTTCCACTGTTTCCCCATCTATTTCCCATGAAGTGATGGGACCGGATGCCATGATCTTCGTTTTCTGAATGTTGAGCTTTAAGCCAACTTTTTCGCTCTCCTCCTTCACTTTCATCAAGAGGCTTTTTAGCTCCTCCTCACTTTCTGCCATAAGGGTGGTGTCATCTGCATATCTGAGGTTATTGATATTTCTCCCGGCAATCTTGATTCCAGCTTGTGTTTCTTCCAGTCCAGCGTTTCTCATGATGTACTCTGCATATAAGTTAAATAAGCAGGGTGACAATATACAGCCTTGACGTACTCCTTTTCCTATTTGGAACCAGTCTGTTGTTCCATGTCCAGTTCTAACTGTTGCTTCCTGACCTGCATACAGATTTCTCAAGAGGCAGGTCAGGTGGTCTGGTATTCCCATCTCTTTCAGTTTTCCACAGTTTATTGTGGTCCACACAGTCAAAGGCTTTGGCATAGTCAATAAAGCAGAAATAGATGTTTTTCTGGAACTCTCTTGCTTTTTCCATGATCCAGCGGATGTTGGCAATTTGATCTCTGGTTCCTCTGCCTGTTCTAAAACCAGTTTCCTCTAGAGCCTGGGAGCCACAACTACTGAAGCCCGGAGTGCCTAGAGCCTGTGCTCCACAGCAAGAGAAGCCACCACAGTAAGAAGCCTACGCAGTGTAATGAGTAGCTCTGGCTTGTCTCAACTAGAGAAAGCCGGTGCATAAGACCCAACACAGCCATAAATAAATAAATAATTAATTAATTAAAAATCAAAGTCCCTATTAAAAGGCTTTTTTAAAACTATAATGGTAATATTGGTGAGAGTATGGGAATATTTGAATAAACTGGAATTCTCCTATATTTCTGGTGGGATCCTAACTACATTTCTACAAATCTCTCCTTAAGAAAAGTCTCAGAAATATGCAAATATTTAGTTACATCAAATTTCATGTTTGTATTTCTTAACAATTAAAAAAGCCACAAACATTGAGTCTTGCTTAAATAAATGATTAGCATTACAATGGAATAACAGCCACCCATTAAAATAGCATTGTAAGTATAATTAATAGGTCAGTCTATCTCAAAAGGGCCTCCATAATGCTTGGATTATACACAAAAGTTTATGTCTAAATATATATATTTGGCAGGCAGTGGATACATTCATCAGATTCTTAATTTGGAGCATGAACCACTGCTCTGGAGGGTTGGAATTGGAAGAAGAGGGTAAAATTACAATTTTTATCTCCTCTATGTCTGAAGAATACTTGTAGAGGGGGTGGGAGGGAGGCAAGAGGGAAGGGATATATGTCTACTTACGGCTGATTCGTGTTGTACAGCAGAAAACAACACAACATTGTAAAGCAACTATACTCCAATTAAAAATAAATTTTAAATTTAAAAAGAGTTCCTCAGATAGTGCTTTTGTCTCTATACTTTAAAGTACTGAGTTAATACATGCTTTTAGTTAAAAATTCAAACCTTACAGGAGTATCTAGAGTTTCGAGTCAAAGCTCCCTTTTCTCTTTTCAATTTTATTCTGCACCCCAGAAAAAGCACGGTTAATAGAGGTAACTCCTACCTGATCCTTTTTATTGCTATGCGTTCACAGATGTAGATCCTCTATAAGCTCTTTGTCAATCGCACTCTAACAAATAACACCAAGGAGAAATAGAGAATTTTTTTGAGGACTCACTACGTTCCTGAAGTAAGTGTTCTAAGGGTTTACTACCTGTGTAAACTCGCTTGGTAGGCGCCCTCCACACTGTGTCCCCTCTTACCCTTTTGCCCCCCGTTCTTCGCTAGGCAGCTGGAGAGATTAATTTTTAAACGTTAGTCAAATCAAATCACGTCACCCTTCAGCGGTTTCCATCGTACCTCGAATCAAATCCAAATTCCTTAGCGACCCTACTATTCATTATGGTTGGGTTTGCAGCGCCTGGAACAGCTCAGGCGCGATCGCCACCAAGGCACCCGGTTTCACTGCTGAGGGAGCGCCTTCCCAAGGGGCAGAGGAGGGGTTTCTCGAGCTGGGGGAGGAGCCTCAGACCGAGTGTGAGGAGAGGCGGAGGGGGAGGTTTTCCGCGGAGGGTAAGCGAGGGGAGCAGGTCTGAAACAGGGCCGCGGACTCGGGCCCCGCGGAGCTAGTGCCGCGGAGGTGAGCATCTTCCTCCGGGTTGGGGGGCGGGATCTGCTCTCGCGGCAGTCCTCAGCTTCTCACTGGGGTTGTTCCCACGGGACCCTGCGCCGAAGAGCGGAGGTGGCGGCCTCGGGGAGCCTGGGAGAGGCTGGTGAAGGGGCCCGGCGGCCTGCCTCAGCCCTCCCTCAACCCCGCCTTCTCTCCCCTCCCCCAGGCCTCGGCCGGCGCCAGTGGTGAGAGCTCGCCGCATCTTCGGGGGCAGCCCGGCAGTGGCCGGCAGTGCAACGAGAGAGTGGCCGACAGTGGGGATGCGAGGTACCGGCATTAGTCGTGGCCAAGTGGCCCTAGAGAGGGAGTAAAGACCGGGTCTTCGGCATTTCTCAGGGGTTCGAGGAACGCGGCCTCAGAGGAGGGGGAAGGTGAGGGGCTGGCAGGCAGGCTTCGCGGGTAACTACTAGGCGTCGTACATGTAGGTTTTGGTATCTAAATGGCACTACACACACACACATATTCATTTCGGGTAATTGCTTCTTAAAAACTTAACAATATGTCTTGTAGATCTTCCTATATCAGGGAATTTAAATTTACCTCATTTATAAACAGCTGCATTGTATGATTGTACTACAGTTTATTTAACCATTTCCCGATTGATGTACATTGGCTTGTTTCCCTTTTGGGGGAGGGAAGGGGCTATTACAAGCAATGCTATAATGAATGGGCTTGTGTGTGTGTGTGTGTGTGTGTGTGTGCATATATTTCATGTATGAGTATTTTTGTAGGAGAAATTCTTAGAAGAGTAATCGCTGGGTCAAAATGTATATGCGTTTTGAATTTTAATAGATTCGTCCAAATTGTCTTTTTCTAAAAGGCTATACTAATTTACACTGTTCAATGTTATGCGAGAGTGCCCATTTTTCCACAGTTGTGCCAACACGAATTATCATCAATCTTTGTAATTTTGGTTAATTTAAAGGGCAAAAAATGGTATGTCATTGTTTTTATTTGCATTTCCCTGATTACTAGTGAAGTTGAACGTATTTTTATTTATCCGATTACAAAACTAAATATCAATAGTCTATAAGCAGTAAGCATTTTGGAAATTTAATACGGCCCATTCGCAATAGCAAGAAAAATGAGTAAAAATACCTAGAAGTAAACTACAAAACTTTATTGAGGAATGTAATAAAAGAATATTTGCATACATGGAAAAGGGGATACCATGCTTCTGGATAAGAAGGCTCAGTTTTGTAGTTTTGCCCTTTTTTCCTGTGTTGATTTATACGATTCATGCAATTTCAATAAATATACGAAGTGTTTGGAATTTAATATGATTCTAAAGTTCATCCGGAAAAAAAGATGGCTAAGAATAACCGAGAAAATATTTTAAAGATAAGGATGGGGTATTTGTACTACCAGCTGTTAAAATGTATTCTAAAGAAACAATGTATAAGTTAGAATAGACAGAATAATATATTACAATAGGAAAGCCCACAGATCGAGCCAAATTGGATTCCAAGATTTATTGGAGAAACATTGTTGGCTAGACGTGGAAAAACTGCCATATTAAAAGCTTCAAGCACACACTCTCTCCCCCACCCCCCCAACTCCCCGCCAACTCCCCCTTGGAAGCTTGAATTTTCCAAAGAGGGCAGACCTCTTTGTTTGGAGAAAAGCACTTTATTGGATCTTTTGGCTATGCCAAGGTAAAGCCTCTGGAGTTAAAATTTGTGGCTTTGGAGCTAGAACTAACGATATGAGCTTTTAGTTAGATTAAGATGGATTCAGTAGCCTGCAGTGCGGCGAGGGAAAGAGTAGAATATTATCTGTCTTAAATTTTCTTTTTCTTATCTAATGGGCAAAAAATGTTATGTCATTGTTTGCATTTGTATTTGCGTGCTTATTGTGAGATTGAACGTCTTTTATGTTAGTCCAAAATAATAGGTGATTCGTGGAGGCAGGTAACAATAGATCTATTGCTCCTCTTCCAGAATGGAGTTGGTAATTGGTATAGCTCTGCTCGGAAGTGTGAGAATAAACAGGTTGACTTTAAAAATTTTCCTCAAGCTCTAGGCTCTAGACACCTTAGATCGGGGGCGGAGGCAGTTTTCAGGACATGGCCGAGATTTGGCGCTGAGCTGTGTCATCGCGAGGTTTGGCAGCCAGCTCCGCAGTGGGTCGGAAACCTCGTGGTAGGCGAGATCCCTGCAGGACGGGAGGTTCCTCCCTTCCCCTGAAAACTCTCAGTCATTTCATGGAGCTCCGCCTCTCTCCTTTTTAGGAGAGTTCCCTAAGTCTCGCGAGATCTCGTGTTTCCTAAAGGCGAGGCGCGGGCAGCATCCTGCAGTGAATTCGAAGGTCTCGCAGAGACAGAAACGTACTATCGCGATAGTTCTTAAGACGCATGCGGGAGACGGTGGCGGCAGGTTGGCTCCGCCCCCTCGGTTCTTCGTGAGGTTGTGCGTCATTTGCTTTTTGCTTCGCGTAGGGTGAGAGTGGAGCTGTAGCGATTTCGGTTTTGGTGGGAGGAGGGGTCTGGGAAGGGCTGGGCCCAGGCTGTTCCCGTCGGGTCGAGGTTATCGCGGGATCGCGCGGAGGCGGCCGCAGTTCGGCTACAGACTGCAGTAGCTGCGGAGGCGGCGGCAGCGTCTTCGGCTCGTGCTGTACCTAGCTGGTGAGTTCTCGCGGGAGCGCGGTTACGTCCTCGTGGGATCCGTTGGCGGTGGTGGAGGTGGCTCGGGGTGGGGTGGGGTGGGGTGGGGGGGGGCAGTGACTAGGGTCGGTCTGCTTGCTGTTAAGATGGCGGCGGAAGCTGATGTCTGTCCGGCCAGGACCCGGGAGTGAGGAGTTGGCTCTCGGCGTTTGTGACGCTTCTCAGGTTCCCGACGTTAAGCAGGTGACGATTGGCGAAAAGACGAGGTGCCAATAAGCCGAACCTGAGGCGAAGACCACCCCCTCTCTAGTAGGTTGAGGCGTCACCATTTCCCGGGCCTCAGCCGCGTGTGGGCCCGCCTTTACCCCACCAATCGGTCAACGCCTCCGTTGTCGCCGCTGCCTTGGGCGGGTTGGGAATGACGGGGGGCAGGAGTCCTAGAGTTCGTTGGGGAGTAAGGTTGGGAGTTAGATTGGGCACTGGGGGAGAGGGAACCATCCAACGACTATTGGTTTCCTCCCACTACCTTTTTGTGGGCCCGATTTTCCGCTCCTTCGGAAAAGGGGACAAACGAATCCTCTAGTTTTATTTGAGGTAGGCTCTACTTCCTCAACCCCTATGGTTTTTGAACTAAGGTATAGGAGGTCAATCTTTGATGCCTCTGACATTCCTTCTCTATTCCCCCCTAATTCCACCGTCCCATTGAATTTTTCTCTACTACATGGATATTGGAGGCTCGTATTTAAGAGGGAAAGTCAAAGCGTTTCCCTGTCACCCCCTCCCCGGTCCTGCTAAGGCAGGGCTTAGCCCAGGTCCCCTAACCTGTCCCGTTCTCCCCCTTCCATCGGTCCCCTTGACACAGATGTTGACCAGAGACCCTTTCCTGTTCCCTGTATTTATTCCATCTTTGTGGATAGAGTCATAGTAGCTTTCACGTTTGTATGACCCTGATTGGAGCACAGGGCACTCATTTCTCCCAGCTCTGCTGCTCAACCATTCTTAGGTGGAACAATGAATTGGGTTGATGGTTGAATCATTGCTGTCTTCATGATTTCTTAGCTTTGGGGGCCGTTAGACCCCCACCCCCCATCATAACACTCACTCCCCTCAAAAAAGGGGAAAGAAAACTTTTTTAAAAGAGACTCTAGGAAATAACCCTCCAGTAAGCCAACTTTTTGCCCTTTCTCACCCGCCATCCCCTTTGCAAACTTGAGAATCACCTCTTTTCCCTGCCTTGCTCTTGAGTTCCTATGGCCTTTTGGTCTGGACATCTCTCTGCTGCTAACCACCTCTTACATGTTTCTCATGTAATCATTAAGGATTTCTTAATCCTTCTATTTCCACACCCCACCCCATGCTGTTTTCCTGGGAGCTGAATCCCCTAGAGAGAAAGTAGCCTCTTGTTAGGCTTCACAGCATTTACCCACCTCCATGTGCTAAAAAATATAATAGCTTTGATAGATTATCTCTTGATAATCATTGCCCCATTCTACTCCCATCCCATTCTATAGTTACTGTAAACAATTCCCTATCATTTGTTTCCTTTTTAGATTACATGTCCAACATTGTTTTCTTTTAGCCCCAGTGTTGCCTGTATTGAGGAGATAGCAACATTCTCCACTCAAGGGAAGCAGCCTGGTATGGTAGAAACACTGTATGCTTTGGGTTCACATCAAACTTTGTGACCTTGGGGAAATTACTTTTCAGATTCTCAGTTTTTCATGTGTATAATGGGAATAGTGGCTCTTAATAGTTGCTAGAATTAAACAACTTACAAAGTGCCTAGATTATGATAGGTATATAGTAAATTGTGGTTACTTTTTCTTGGTGTAAGAATACATTGGCAGATGCATCTGTTTCATATGGTAGTTTTATGACCTGGGAAAGAAGAGGCTTTTGTTTAAAGAAACAGTTAACTGTTAATTTAGTACACTTCTAGAACTGTTAATTTTTGGTATATTGGTAGGCCAGTCCTATCATTTTTGTGTTTTTTTTTCCCTCCTTGTAGGTCAAGCTTTTTATCTCCAATGGTTTATTATGTTTGAATGTGATTCCCACTTATGTTGACCTTCTAGTCTAGGAATTTTAGTGCAGAATCACCATCCTGGAGTGACCACCAGCCATAATGTTCCTGTCAAGAACCACACCCAAGTGTTCTACCTTTTGAAAGGGATGTTTCATCCCTTGCCTACTCCCTTCTTGCACTCCTTCAAAGGTAGTCTGTCCTGTCAGTCACCCTATGAAAGTAATGAAATTTGGTGCTGTACTTTTCACAGTAACAGAGCACTTCTGCTAGCTAGTATTTAAATGTTCAAATGCTTTTCCTCTACCTCCTTTCTTTGGTCCCTCAGATCAGAGTGGTGGTGGTGGTGGTTTAGTCACTAAGTCGTGTCCTACTCTTATGACCCCGTGGACTGTAGCCTGCCAGGCTCGTTTGTCCATGGGATTCTCCAGGCAAGAATACTGGAGTGGGTTGCCATTCCCTTATCAGAGTAGGGATCTGTTATTTGACCTTACCTGAGCCAGGATAATTCCTATCTGAGAGGGTTTAGAAAAGTTTGGGGTACCAAGCTTCTTTTCCAAAGTGAATTGCTGACAGTTCTTTAATACACTACCTCCTGTTGTATGTTTGCTGGATTATGTTTTCCAACACGAAATAGAAGTGACTATATTCATTTTGGATGTAGTTTTCCTTACTGTTAATATTTTAATTAGGCCAGTATTAAAATGAGTGCTTTTTACTAATTACCTTGGATGGATAATGGGGCTTGAAATATGATGGTGAAAAGTTTACATAGTATTAAAATTTTACCATAGGTAACCATCTAGTAATTAACTATACACAGACACTGGTTTTGCGCTTTAATGGGTGCTTTATTTAGTTTGAAGTGCTTTGGAAGTCATTTAATTTTCCCCCTTTTTCATTGGAGGACAAGAATGTGAAGAACCCATTGTTCTTCACATTGGGTCTGGGGCTTCCCTGATAGCTCAGTTGGTAAAGAATCCACCTGCCATGTAGGAGACCCTCGTTCGGTTCCTGAATGGGGAAGATCCACTGGAGAAGGGATAGGCTACCCACTCCAGTATTCTTGGGCTTCCCTTGTGGCTCAGCTGGTAAAGAACCTGCCTGCAATATGGGAGACCTGGGTTCGATCCCTGGGTTGGGAAGATCCCCTGGAGAAGGGAGAAGCTACCCACTCCAGTATTCTGGCCTGGAGAATTTCATGGGCTGTATGTATAGTTCATGGGGTCACAAAGAGTTGGATACAACTGAGCGACTTTCACACACAGTGAAAGTCTAGCAGTGATCAGAAGTTAAACCTCAATTTTACTTTTGTCATTTAGAACTAGAATAAATATGGGAATGATAATCTAGGTGTGACCTAAAAGGTTTAGTTTATTCTAGGTTGATCTCTGAGAAGAGAGGAAGGAGTGGCAATACCAGTTAAAAACTTTGTTTAACATTCAGTGACAAAGTTCAACCTGAGTTTCCAGGGTGTTTATCATTTGTCTCCCAGTATGGCCAAAAAGCATGTATGAAGGTGAAAAATAATTTATGTGTGCAATGTTTTTCACAAAAAGTTTAAATTGTCTTAATGTCAGTTCTCAGCAAAGATAGAAAATTGTCTGTAAAATAATCAGTATCCCCTGTGCTTTCATTTGGATTGAGAGCAGAGTTTTCAGGAGTGCCGTCTAAATGCCAGATTAGAAGAATTGCTTTAACTTTGGTTCTGAATTGTTGCTCCTCAAAGCAGTTCCTAAAAAAATGCAACTTGATGTGTGAGAGCTGTTGCTTAAGAGGTAATAACTATGATTATGTTTGAACATTGATATAATGGTTAGCTCCCCCACACCCTAATAAATGTGTATCTCTCCCTCTGTTTTTTTTTTTTTTTTTTTTTTTTTTTTTTTAGGTCCTCCGGTAGTCTGACCTGAGTGGGTTAGCACTCCAGAGGAACCAGCAGACCAACTTGGTCAGGAAGGTTCAGGAAGCTGTTGGAGCAGTGTTGGGATTTCCCACCAGGATGAGTATGATTGGCTGTAATTTTAGGTTAGTTTTTGTGGATCTTTGTGGGTAATGTTTGTGTTTTATTTCCTGGAATGGAGATGGTTGGGGTGTATGTTTCCATTCTGTAATTGAGCTACTTTGGTTTCTTCCATTGTCTGGTTCTGATGTGGTACTACTGGCTGTTTCTTGTGTTTAAGCGGAGCTCATTACTAAATTAAAGTTTAAATGAATTCTGTCTGTAAATGATTTTTTTTAATTACCCTAAGCATCATTCAAAAGTAAAATTGCAGGTTATTACATCTAACCAATTCTTTTTGGAATTTTTTGAACATAGAAAAACTGGATAATATAACGATCCCCCTCTGTACCCATTACTGGCTTTAACAGTTACCAACTTGCAGCCATTCTTTTTCATCTCTGCTTCTACCCACTGTGGCCCCTTACTGCCTATCCCCTAGATTACATTGAAATAAATCCCTGCTGTTGTTTTCTTTTTATTAGCAAAATATTTGTATTTAAGGGCTTCACTGATAGCTCAGTTGGTAGTGACCACCGACCACCCCCCAACCCCCCATTCAACTCCTGGGTTGGGAAGATCTGCTACAGAAGGGATCGGGCTACCCACTCCAGTATTCTTGGGCTTCCCTTGTGGTTCAGCTGGTAAAAAACCTGCATGCAATGTGGGAGACCTGGGTTCGATCCCTGGGTTGGGAAGATCCCCGGAGAAGGGAAAGACTACCCATTCCAGTATTCTGGCCTGGAGACGTCCATGAACTGTGTTTAAAACATAAAAGGCTCTTTTAAACCTAACTTCAAAAGCATTACCACAATTCAAAAAGTTACCCGATTTTCTAAAATGTCAAATATGCAGCTAGTGTTCAAATTTTAGTTTGTTTGAATCAGGATCCAAAGAAAGTCCTTTTGTCACTAAGGATGATTGATATATCTCTTAAATCTATTTTAGTCTGCATATTCCCTCCCTTTTCTTTTCCTTCCCATTTAAGAAATCATCCTGTAGGGTTTCCCACCACATTTGGTGATTACATCCTCGGTGGTATCTGACCCATTCTTACTAGGTTAAAGACCCTGGAGGACCCCATTATAATGGAACAATGGCAGTAATCTCCTATATCCCAGTTGGAGTTGATACTGCTGGCCTAGGCACTCTCCCAAAATAACTAGTCATGGATTCCTTTTTCTGTGGCAGAGTCTGATTTAATTGATATCTGACTTCAGTTCCATGTCTTGGCCCTGCTTTCTGCTCCATGTGAAAAGTAGGCCTCCTTGTGGAAGAAGCTAATGTTTCCTAGATAATGACCTGATTGTGCTTTTAGGGTTTTTCATCATGGTTTCAATTTCCTTAGGTGGTTTAGTTATCTGTATACTGTCTTACAATGTTGCTTCTTATTACTTTGATGTTAGGATCTCAGCTGCTCTGACCCATAACTTCTAAGCTATTAAGACTTAGTAATTAGTTCCTCTGGCTGTAATAGTTTTTGAAGTGGCAATACTAAACGATTTTTGAGAGCTTCCAATAACATCCTGATTTTTCAGCTATTATACACAGCTGTAGTTTTCCTGTTATTTTTTTTCATTTTATTCCCTCTGGAAATGCTGTTCCCCTAGCAGAGAGGCCTTTAAACTGTTCGTGTCTTTCCTTGTTCCGTATTGGCCATCATAAAATCTACCAAATGTCCCTTCCATGGTCAAAACCTGAGAATGGAACTTGGAATGGGATAGAAGCTGGAATGCTCCAGCCAGCCTTTGACTTAAGCGCATGTCGGGGAAGAGCAAGGCCACTTGTGCTTACCTTTAAAATGAGTGCAGTTACAAGTTGAAGGGACAGAAAAGGTTTTCTGAGATATTGAGATGAAGTATAATTGTGAATCACTGGTGCTGTGGTTCCTGAGTTCAGGCTTTTTGGTTCTTTGTTCATTAATGGAGAAATCAGATCCTTAGTTGTAAAGTGACTAAGTATCAAAGAAGTGATTTTTGGGGAATTACAGTGAAATCCATTTGTTCAACAAAATAATTTGAGCACATTGTATATAGTGATTAAATATTTACCCTTGTTCTGAGTTTTCTGTAGCTAGAAAGTTTGAACAATATCCCTTAAACCTTCTAATCCTGAGTTTGTGAAACTAGAATAACTAGATTTTGTGGACAGAGCTTTGCACACAGTAGGCATTTAGATATTTGAATTGTTTCCAGAGTTACAAGTTTACAATAGAAATTCTGTTTCTTTTACCTCCTTTTGTTGTGTGTTTTCAACCATGGATTCAAAGTATTTCTGAAATGCTAAAATCGGTTGCTTTGAAAACATTTGCCCTTCACATTACATGTTACCTCTCTTGCAGTTTGATTAAATTGTTAAAATCTGATGTGTAACTATAACAATATTTGGCTACTTTACAAGGATCTCACTGTCTGTAAAGTTGATAGTCATAAGCAATTGGGTGTTTTGCTGTATTGTTCTCTGACTCGTTTCCTCAATGACTGGTTGCCAGATGTTTCTATGTTAATGTCTGGGATAACTCAGCTCAGAAGATTCTTTGGAAGCCCTCTCATTTGATGTGTCATAGAGATTGAGTTGCTAAAACTTGATGTACTTGTTGACCAGCTTGGTTATAGAAACACTTTTAGTTAGTGAAGGAGTGGTTCTCTCTGAGTAAAAAACAACTGTAGGTTTTCTTTGAGCTGTTAACTCGAGTATTTTCAACTTTAGTTCTCCTAAAAAGTTGGCAGTGGTGACATAGGTTGGTTCTAGAAAGTGATTTTACAGAAAATTGGAGTTTCTTTCTGCTTCTTATTAATGTCTCTTTAAATGGAGATTGATATTGTAGACTGATTTATTTTGGATTGCTGACTGGACTAAGTGAATATGAAAATTGTTTTTCAGCTCGAAGATTCTGATTGTATCATCTTAGATGATGAAAGGAAGCAGTTTCTCCTTTTCATTAATCTTCAAGTAGTGACTAAAAGAAACTAGGAGTAGAGATGCAAATTATTCTGGAATGACTTTTTAGTATAATTTAGATTTTAAAGACTGGTAAGTGTGAACATATTGCCATGAATTTATGTATCATCTTTCGCATATCATAGATTTTAAGTCCTTGTAATCAGGTACCAGAGATAATTGCCCTGGAAATACTTGGGTATATTGTAGTTTGTGGCTGCTTATATTTTGGAACACGTTTGGAAGATTGCTTTAATGATTACCTTATTTGCTACAATTGTTTTCTTGTTTTCCTATCTATAGAGGTGTATGTCTCCTGGTGTATTTTTTTTTTTCCTGGCCACACCACGAGGCTCACAGGATCTTAGTTCCCTAGCCAGGGAACCTGGGCCCTTGGTAGTGAAAGCAGAGTCGTAACCACTGGACCGCCAGGAAATTCCCATCTTCTGGTCTTTGCCTTTTTTTTTTTTTAACTTCTACTACTAATTCTTTATTACTGCATTCTGCTGATTGAGTTCTAATAGGTGGAAAGGTCTTTCAGCACAGTGATTAGGAACCTAGACTCCTGGATTCAAGTTCTGACTCCATTTCATACTAGCTGAAGTTTAGCTAAGTTACTGCATATAAAGTTCATAGAACAGTGGTTCAGAATCACCTAGAGGGCTTGCTAAAACATGGATTGCTGGGCCCCACCCCCGGAGTTTTTGATTCTGTAGGTCTGGGGGTAGGGGGCAATATTTTGCATTTCAGACAAGTTCCCAAGAAGATGGTGGTATTGACGGTCAGTGAACAAATGGAATAGAACAGTACTTGGCAATAGATGTTAACTTTTTCTTCAGAACTGCTTTCCCAGTCCCTGAGTAAAAACACTTGACTCTTCAATGCTGGTTAGTATTGCCTTCAGCTTAGAGCAGATTTGGAATCCTTCATTGCAGAGGTTCTCAAAATGTGGTCCCCAGATCAATATCACCATCTGGGAACTTGTCAGAAATGCAGACTCTCAGGCTCCAGCCCAGTTTTGTTTTAAAGGTGTGTTTTGACTTAATTGAGGTGTCTTAGACTTTTATTAATAGCTTTATTGAGATATAATTTACATACTATATAATTCATCCATTTAAAGTATGTTGTTTAGTCACTAAGTCATGTCCGACTCTGCAACGCCATGGACAGCAGCCCACCAGGCTCCCCTTCCTTAGCAACCACTAATCTATTTTATGTCTCTAGATTTGCCTATTCTGGGCACTCATACAGAATGGAATCATAGCATATGTAAGAAGCTTTAATGTGATTAAAGTCTTTTCCCTTTATTGTGAAAAATAGAAAACAAATATGGAAAACCACCTCAAAACAAATTTATGGTTTAATAAATTATCTTAAAGTGCTTTTGTTACTACCACCCAAGTCAAAAAATAAAATTTTGCCTTTCACCCATAGAAGCCCCTCCATGTGCCCATCATCGTCACAGCATCCTTCCTCAGTCTGGAAAATAACTGCTATTCTGACTTCATAGTAGTCACTTCTTTGCATTCTTTTATAGTTCTAATCATACAGATGTGTGGCCTTAGACAGTGTGATTTACTTTGTCCATTTTTTAAAACTCAAGTTTGTCTGGTCAAGAAGTATCTGTGTCTTCTCTTTCTCCTTTTTCTTTATGCTTTCTATTGAAGAACTCAGGCAATTTGACCTGTAGAATTTCCCACAGACTGAAATTTGTTGACTGCATACTTAGTATAGTTCAGCATGTTCTGTCCTCTGTATTTCATGTTAACAGCTACTGCTGCCCAAAGCTTAGATTCTTTGTTAATTCATTGGGAGTTGCAAAATGGTGTTTTTAACTCTCTCATTTTGTTTTCATATGTTGTCTGGAATAATTTATAGTTTATATAAGGAAGACAAAATAAATGCTCTGGTTTTAAATGTTTTTCTGGCAATTTAACTATTTCTGTCCCTTTGGACAAGTTAATAACCTGTCAGTTGCTCCATCTGGGGAAAATACCTTATTTGTGAATTTTAAATGTGAAAATACAAGGTGTAGGTGGTTATAAGGTAATTTATTTAACATACTATTTCACTTAATTCCTCTAACAACTCAAAGATGTGCAGTCATGGTGGTGAACTCATGGTCAGTAAGCAAAGCTTATCTGGATCCTTCAGGCCTGTGGTTAAGGAGGAATGGTATTTGTTCTTTGAACATTTGGAGGCTAAGACTCTGGTCAGCGATAACTGAATTTTCCATCAGAGTAGTTTTTCACATTGCCAAGCCTTTGGAGTCACATTCGTACCCTCTGGAGGGTCTTAACCCAGTTCTGTGGTGATGTGCAATACATTGATTGCCTTCATCTCCCCCCCTCCAGCTACACAGCCCCCTACTGTTCTGGTTTGTTCGAGGTTCTGCTGTAACCTTAGTAACTCATGAGTCTTCCTAATGGTCATCACTGTTAACACAGTTGAGTAGCACTTTTACCATTTCATATATTATATAGAAAACAGAATATGGCACATAGTAAGTGCTCAATAAACTAGAAACCATTTTTGATTTCTTTGTTGTTATTGTTGTTATTGTTGTTAATATTATACCTTCTTTTTCTCTCTCACATCTTAGCTCTCTTCAGTTCAACAAACATTCACTGAGTGTTTCTAAGTACAAGGAGCTGGGAACATAAGATGAATGAGAGTTAATCTCTGCTCTTGAGAAACTTACAGTCCAGTTTAGGACTGTATGTTAAAATCATGTTTAAAGTTCTTAAGGTTTTCCTTTGTGTTATCATTTCTTTCTTTGCTTTATCTGTGAATGTCTATTGTTTTTAAAAACCCTCCTTACCTCTATATCCCTTCCCAGCCTTTGAAACTGCTGATAGGTGAGAAAGCCTACAATTGTATTCTATGAATACAGGCTAATATCAAGAAAACCTTTGGGCCAAGATTAGATTTCAAAAGTGACATAATGTGTTTGATACTACAATATCAGTTTATGGTCTTTAGATGAACCTACACCAGCATCTGTCTTACTGCTTTAACTGTCTTCATTTTGCCTTCTCCCTTCTGCTTCCCTTCCCTGTGCCACCCCCAAGATGTTTGCTACATAAAGAAAGAGGCTCCTATACACAGTTAGTGATCTATCAAGTATGTAAACTAGGTTTTGAGTGGGCCTAGGGTTTCTCACTAAATTTTCATTCTTATCTATAAAATGGTATTCATAAAGCTTGCCTCATAGATTGCTGTGAACATTAAAGTGAGATGATGTACTTTAAAATGTTTTATATAGAGTACCCTACAAAGGTAAAGCCATTATAATTTATGTAAATACTTAATACCTATGTTACTTGGGGCAAATTACATCATCACTGAGCTAGTTTCCTCACCCTTTACATCCTTTACATTCACTCAACAAATATTTGAGAACATACTCGGTAGTGCCAGGTACTAGGAATACAGAGATGAGCAACTGGAGAATGGAGGGCAGCATGGTCTATAGGGGAAAGAGACTTAGAAATCTTACTCAAAGGAATCTGTATAATAACATGAGTGAGCAGAATGTACTATAACAGTTTATAGGAAGGCATCAGAAAATATCACACAGAATTTTGTTAGTGTTAAACAAGATACATGAAAAGTATATCAACTCAAGAATGCTATACAAATGAACCAATACCCTCAACCATTATTGCATTTTCTCATTATTTGTACTTAGGTGTATTTATTTTTTAGAGCTAGATTTTATGTGCTCTTTTTAAAATATTTATTTATTTATTTATTTGGTTGTGCCAGGTCTTAGTTGACAGCATGTGGGATCTAGCTTTCCCTAACCAGAAATGGAACCCAGGCCCCCTGCATTGGGAGCGTGGAGTCTTAGCCACTGGAGCACCAGGGAAGCCCATTTATGAGCTCTTCCAAGATGTTATATACTCCTATAGTAGAGTACTCTGAAAGTAATACTTTCATCTAAAAGAATTTTTTCTTACCCTCTATCATTTTCTAGTTTCTATTGCTAAATTAATTTAGGAAAAACTGGAAAATGTGTTCTTATTTTGGGAAAAGATTCCTATTCCCACAGTGATATTCAGTCACCTTAACATTTTGGTTGGTTTGTTCCCATCTTAATAATAGAATAACATTTTAAAAATAAATCCAGTAGAAAACTGTTGTTTGCTTACTAAGTCATGTCTGACTCTTTGTGATCCCATGGACTGCAGCACATCAGACACCTCTATCCTTCATTATCTCCTGGAGTTTGCTCAAATTCATGTGCATTGAATCTGTGATGCTATCTAACCATCTCATTCTTTGCTGCCCTCTTCTCCTGCCTTCAGTCTTTCCCAGCATCAGGATCTTTTCCAGTTAGTTGGCTCTTCGTATCAGGTGGCCAAAGTATTGAACCTTCAGTTTCAGCATCAGTCCTTCCAATGAATATTCAGAGTTGATTTCCTTTAAGATTGATTGGTTTGATCTCCTTGCAGTCCAGCTGACTCTCAGGAGTCTTCTTCAGCACCGCAGTTGGAAAGCATCAATTCTTTGCCACTGAGCCTTCTTTATGATCCAACTCTCAACTTCTGTATATGACTACTGGAAAAACCATAGCTTAGTTACAGGCTTTTCCTAGAGTAGGAGCTAAAAATGTCTAGTAACAAAGGCTATTCAAACTAAATGTCAGAAATACAAAGTAAAATAGTATCTTTTTTAAACCGTTAGATTGGCAAAAAAATAATTTGGTAATATCAAATCATGGCAAAAACATAGGGATGAATCTCACCTGAAATACTGCCCACAAGTGGTCCAAATTAATATAACTATTTTGGAGATAAATTTGAGCAAGTTGCATGATATGAGGGCTTTTCCCTGGTGGCTCAGATGGTAAAGAATCCGCCTGCAATGCAAAAGACCCGGGTTCAGTCCCCGTGTCAAGAAAAGAATGGCTACCCACTCTTACTATTCTTGCCTAAAGAATTCCATGGGTAGAGGAGCCTGATGGGCTGTATATATATAGTTCATGGAGTCACAGAGTCGGACACAACTGAGCAACTAACACTTTCACGTCACTTCATATACTGTGTGATGCTGTTTAGTATATATATAAATACATAAAACTAGAGTAAGTTGATGAGTTTATTTGGGAGAAATGATCAAGTAACTTCAGCTTTTTTTTTTGTTTGTTTTGTAATGTTCACATTCCTGTTTATAAGAAATTGTAAATATCCTGAACAGTATCAAGAATAATTTGGCAAAAACTTTTTCCTACCTTCTCCCTCCCAAATTGATCACTTTTAACATTTATTTTTGCTTCATGTCTTTGGGGGCAGGTGGTAATGATACTTTATTTAACTCAGCATTCTACTTCTCCTTGCAGTTATTACCACGAATTGCTTGATGTTTTTAATACTGTGAGAGTGGTATAAATTACTGATGTAAGTGGAAGTTTCAAAAACTATGTGGTGTCCACCCAACAATCTGTTACTGCTTGTATAATAAATTAGCATACTGCTTTGGAGTTCCAAAATGATTTACTAAGAATTCTTTGGGAATGAAACTTTAGTTATTTTTGAGTAATGTGCTTCATGATTATAGAAGTATACATGGCTTATGTTGTAAAGTACAGATAAATACAGAAATCTCCCCAAATCCTACCATTCAGAGAGAAATACTATTAACATATTGTACACAGTTCATTTTTCCAAGGCTTTTCTTTATACCTGTGTAACATGCCCATATATTTTTTTCAAAATCGGTCTTTTAAGAAATTATTACCTTCCTTCCAACTTTTCATTATGGGTTTCAAACATAAAAATGCTGAAAGAAGAACACAATGAGCATTTGTGTATCACCAGCTATATCCAACAGTTGTTAAGAATTTGCCATATTTGATTCATATGTACCTAAACATGTTTTTTTGAAGCATATGAAGTAAGAATGACACGTCATCCTTAAGTCCTTCAGCATGCATGTCTTAAGAATAAGTACCTACAAACCACATAGCTTTTATCACACCTAGGGAATTTGTTCTTTTTGTTAATGTTATCTAATATTCAGTCCAAATTCAAATTTCCTCAGTTCCCAAATTTTTTTGGCTGTTTTTCCAAACCACTATAGACATGGTATTTAAAATTTTGATTTCCACCTAATAAATTGATCACTGTTCCCTGTCATTTTATACTACTATAATTTTAAAAAATATTTATTTATTTATGTGACTATACTGGGTCTTAGCTGTGCTGTGTGGGATCTAGTACCCTAACAAGGGATGGAAGCTGGGCCCCCTGCATTAGAAGTGTGAAGTCTTAGCCTGGACCACCAGGGAAGTCTCTTCTATAATGTGTTTAATGGCTACATTGTAATCTATTGAATGTGTGATCTATAATTTTATAACCAATTCCCTATGTTCAAACCTTTAAGTCCTAGTTTTTCACAATATCAGTGCTTTCTGGCACACAGTAGGCATTTGGCAAATAAGTATTGAAGGAAAGAAGGAAGCATAGGAGCATCCTAAAGAGAAATCTTTGTGACATACATGTTTATTTCTCAAGAAATTTCTAAAACTGGAACAAGACTTCTGATACTTGTTGCCAGATTGCCCTTTAGAAATACTATTCTGCTTTATTCACTGTGGTATGTTTAGCATATAATACATGTTGATTTACAATATTACAACACCTCAGGGTAAGCCTTGATATGTTAGTCTAAGAGAAGAACATAAACCTGGATATATCCAGTATCATTGCTATACATGCCTCTCTCCCTATATCTATGTGTGTATGTTAGTCACTGAGTCATGTCCAACTCTTTGTGACTCCATGGACTGTAGCCCACCAGGCTCCTCTGTCTGTGAAATTCTCCAGGTAAGAATACTGCAGTGGGTAGCCATTTCCTTCTCCAGGGGATCAAACCCAGGTCTCTCACACTGCAGGCACATTCTTTATTGTCTGAACTATCAGAGAAGCCCCCCACCTTGTACCTATATAACCTGGGGATCAAACCCAGGTCTCTCACACTGCAGGCACATTCTTTATTGTCTGAACTATCAGAGAAGCCCCCCACCTTGTACCTATATAACCTGGGGATCAAACCCAGGTCTCTCACACTGCAGGCACATTCTTTATTGTCTGAACTATCAGAGAAGCCCCCCACCTTGTACCTATATAACCTGGGGATCAAACCCAGGTCTCTCACACTGCAGGCACATTCTTTATTGTCTGAACTATCAGAGAAGCCCCCCACCTTGTACCTATATAACCTGGGGATCAAACCCAGGTCTCTCACACTGCAGGCACATTCTTTATTGTCTGAACTATCAGAGAAGCCCCCCACCTTGTACCTATATAACCTGGGGATCAAACCCAGGTCTCTCACACTGCAGGCACATTCTTTATTGTCTGAACTATCAGAGAAGCCCCCCACCTTGTACCTATATAACCTGGGGATCAAACCCAGGTCTCTCACACTGCAGGCACATTCTTTATTGTCTGAACTATCAGAGAAGCCCCCCACCTTGTACCTATATAACCTGGGGATCAAACCCAGGTCTCTCACACTGCAGGCACATTCTTTATTGTCTGAACTATCAGAGAAGCCCCCCACCTTGTACCTATATAACCTGGGGATCAAACCCAGGTCTCTCACACTGCAGGCACATTCTTTATTGTCTGAACTATCAGAGAAGCCCCCCACCTTGTACCTATATAACCTGGGGATCAAACCCAGGTCTCTCACACTGCAGGCACATTCTTTATTGTCTGAACTATCAGAGAAGCCCCCCACCTTGTACCTATATAACCTGGGGATCAAACCCAGGTCTCTCACACTGCAGGCACATTCTTTATTGTCTGAACTATCAGAGAAGCCCCCCACCTTGTACCTATATAACCTGGGGATCAAACCCAGGTCTCTCACACTGCAGGCACATTCTTTATTGTCTGAACTATCAGAGAAGCCCCCCACCTTGTACCTATATAACCTGGGGATCAAACCCAGGTCTCTCACACTGCAGGCACATTCTTTATTGTCTGAACTATCAGAGAAGCCCCCCACCTTGTACCTATATAACCTGGGGATCAAACCCAGGTCTCTCACACTGCAGGCACATTCTTTATTGTCTGAACTATCAGAGAAGCCCCCCACCTTGTACCTATATAACCTGGGGATCAAACCCAGGTCTCTCACACTGCAGGCACATTCTTTATTGTCTGAACTATCAGAGAAGCCCCCCACCTTGTACCTATATAACCTGGGGATCAAACCCAGGTCTCTCACACTGCAGGCACATTCTTTATTGTCTGAACTATCAGAGAAGCCCCCCACCTTGTACCTATATAACCTGGGGATCAAACCCAGGTCTCTCACACTGCAGGCACATTCTTTATTGTCTGAACTATCAGAGAAGCCCCCCACCTTGTACCTATATAACCTGGGGATCAAACCCAGGTCTCTCACACTGCAGGCACATTCTTTATTGTCTGAACTATCAGAGAAGCCCCCCACCTTGTACCTATATAACCTGGGGATCAAACCCAGGTCTCTCACACTGCAGGCACATTCTTTATTGTCTGAACTATCAGAGAAGCCCCCCACCTTGTACCTATATAACCTGGGGATCAAACCCAGGTCTCTCACACTGCAGGCACATTCTTTATTGTCTGAACTATCAGAGAAGCCCCCCACCTTGTACCTATATAACCTGGGGATCAAACCCAGGTCTCTCACACTGCAGGCACATTCTTTATTGTCTGAACTATCAGAGAAGCCCCCCACCTTGTACCTATATAACCTGGGGATCAAACCCAGGTCTCTCACACTGCAGGCACATTCTTTATTGTCTGAACTATCAGAGAAGCCCCCCACCTTGTACCTATATAACCTGGGGATCAAACCCAGGTCTCTCACACTGCAGGCACATTCTTTATTGTCTGAACTATCAGAGAAGCCCCCCACCTTGTACCTATATAACCTGGGGATCAAACCCAGGTCTCTCACACTGCAGGCACATTCTTTATTGTCTGAACTATCAGAGAAGCCCCCCACCTTGTACCTATATAACCTGGGGATCAAACCCAGGTCTCTCACACTGCAGGCACATTCTTTATTGTCTGAACTATCAGAGAAGCCCCCCACCTTGTACCTATATAACCTGGGGATCAAACCCAGGTCTCTCACACTGCAGGCACATTCTTTATTGTCTGAACTATCAGAGAAGCCCCCCACCTTGTACCTATATAACCTGGGGATCAAACCCAGGTCTCTCACACTGCAGGCACATTCTTTATTGTCTGAACTATCAGAGAAGCCCCCCACCTTGTACCTATATAACCTGGGGATCAAACCCAGGTCTCTCACACTGCAGGCACATTCTTTATTGTCTGAACTATCAGAGAAGCCCCCCACCTTGTACCTATATAACCTGGGGATCAAACCCAGGTCTCTCACACTGCAGGCACATTCTTTATTGTCTGAACTATCAGAGAAGCCCCCCACCTTGTACCTATATAACCTGGGGATCAAACCCAGGTCTCTCACACTGCAGGCACATTCTTTATTGTCTGAACTATCAGAGAAGCCCCCCACCTTGTACCTATATAACCTGGGGATCAAACCCAGGTCTCTCACACTGCAGGCACATTCTTTATTGTCTGAACTATCAGAGAAGCCCCCCACCTTGTACCTATATAACCTGGGGATCAAACCCAGGTCTCTCACACTGCAGGCACATTCTTTATTGTCTGAACTATCAGAGAAGCCCCCCACCTTGTACCTATATAACCTGGGGATCAAACCCAGGTCTCTCACACTGCAGGCACATTCTTTATTGTCTGAACTATCAGAGAAGCCCCCCACCTTGTACCTATATAACCTGGGGATCAAACCCAGGTCTCTCACACTGCAGGCACATTCTTTATTGTCTGAACTATCAGAGAAGCCCCCCACCTTGTACCTATATAACCTGGGGATCAAACCCAGGTCTCTCACACTGCAGGCACATTCTTTATTGTCTGAACTATCAGAGAAGCCCCCCACCTTGTACCTATATAACCTGGGGATCAAACCCAGGTCTCTCACACTGCAGGCACATTCTTTATTGTCTGAACTATCAGAGAAGCCCCCCACCTTGTACCTATATAACCTGGGGATCAAACCCAGGTCTCTCACACTGCAGGCACATTCTTTATTGTCTGAACTATCAGAGAAGCCCCCCACCTTGTACCTATATAACCTGGGGATCAAACCCAGGTCTCTCACACTGCAGGCACATTCTTTATTGTCTGAACTATCAGAGAAGCCCCCCACCTTGTACCTATATAACTGCTGCCATATTTTGCAGACGCTAGTTTGACTACTCCAGCTTAGAATGCCTATTCCATCTTTGAGTGCCTTGCAGTCTGTTGACCTAATCTGGGGTTCCAATTCCCTGCCTCTTAAATTTCATTGCCTATCTCCATGAGGGCAACCTTAAAAGGAAATATAATCTGGAGAAGTACAGATGTCACTTGAATACACCCCTGTTACATAAAGCATTTTGGCCTTCCTTGGTGGCTTAGACCATAAAACGTCTGCCTGCAATGTGGGAGACCCGGGTTCGATTCCTGGGTCGGGAAGATATTCTGAAGAAAGAAATGGCAATCCACTCCAGCACTCTTGCCTGAAAAATCCCACAGACGGAGGAGCCTGATAGGCTACAGTACATGGGGTCGCAAAGAGTCGGACACGACTGAGCGACTTCACTTTCACATAAAGCAGTTTAGATTTTTGCTTTTTAAAAGTAAAGCTAGGCTGTCTGCATGGGTGAATCCAGATATCTACCTCTAGCAGAACAAATTACCAGTGGCTTTTAAAATGGTAGTCTTCTCCATGTCCAACAGAAGATTTGGATAAGACCTTAAAATTTGATATTATCCATATCAAACTCCTTATTTTATAGCCACAGATTTTGGGGAGAAGATTTGCCCAAGGTAATACGGCTGCTTAGTGGTAGAGTTGGCCATTGAACCCAAGCTGTCTTATCTGATATGTTTCCACTGTGCTATATCTTTCCTTAAAACTGAATTTATCTCTATTTCTAAATACACCAACAGGTGTCATCCACAGAAGTGCAAAATAAGTGGCCCCATTCCTATAAGAAAGTTAACCCCCAAATTGGGAAAAATTTAAGGGAGTAGAAAAAATGAGAAAGTCAGAAGTCCAAACAAAGTTCTATTTCTTTTGCCCTTTGCCTATGGTTGTTACTTTTCTTTTTCATGAATCAATTCAATTTGGTTGCATATTTGATGATTTCATGCATATTTATGCATGCTGTAGATCTATAGTGTGACTAAATTTTCTGCTTGTAAAACTTTCAAATTAAAGTGGTTTTCTACGCTCATCTTTTTCCCTTCCATTTCATCAGTTTTAAATTAGAAAATTAATTCGTTTGCTGTTTAAAAAAGATTCAAACAGAATAAACATTTCAGTTAAAAATTAGTACCCCCCCCACAAATGAGTCTTCTTTATATCTGTTACAATATATATGTATATATTATTTCATACCTCTTAATATTTACATACTATGTCCATTTACGTACTATGCATATTTTTATATGTTAGAACATATGGCTAGACTCCCATTTTTTTTCATGGTTGCATTGCATCCCACAACATTATTCTGCTATAATTTCATCGTTTCCTATTGTTAAGCCTTGAAAATAGATTCATTGTGGGTTAAAGGGTGGTACTCATTAATTTTTTTGATAGGTACTGCCAAAATGACCTCCAGAAAGGCTCTATTGAATTGCCCTTTCCACTGAAGTGTTTGTGAGTGTCCTTTTCTCCACCTACATTTGCCAAAACAAGATATTATTGGTTTTTTAAGTTTTAACCAGTTTTTAAGTGAGAAATTGCATGTCCTTGCTTTGATTAGCATTACTGTAGTTACTAATAAGGATAAGCAAATGGTTATAATCTCTGCAAATTGCAAGTTCCCTTTTGCTTGGTTTTCAGATTATTTGTCTTAGTGAGTTTTGAGAGTTCCTTGTATATTAGAAGTATTAACCCTTTTCCTGTTGCAGAAAATATGTTTATGGTTTAGAATTTTTATATAGTCAAATTCTTTTCTTTATGGTTTCTAGGTTGTACCTCTTTCTTGGGAGATCATTTCTTTGCCAGGATTATAGGAATATTTCCCTGCATTATCTAATAGTTTTTAATTTGACAATTTAATTTGACCAAGTAGAAAACTGAGTTAATTACTTTTTGCTCTTTAGGTTTTGAGAATAATTCAGGTTGTTCATCTTTAATACTTGTAACATTTGTCTTGAATTTAAGGCATAGTGTTATAAATAATTTGTTCTTTTAAGCATATAAAAGAATCTTTGTTCCTTCTAAATTCATTTAAAGTGATTCAAAATAGTTGAGATACACTTAAAACTGCTGATTCTTAAGTGGCATGGCTCCAACATCAATAGACTATTTAACCTTTGGAAAACTATAACTAACTTGAGAATGAGACCTGGAGCTTCCTAATCTTGTCATCGAAGTTGGGGTTATGCTCGTACTTAAGGCTAACAATATGGAGATTAATAAATAATTTATGTTCTTCATATACAAGTAACATGTACAAAGGCTAAGGAAAAAACACTCTTTTTTGGCTCTTGATCCCTCTGTTTGTGTAATATCCAGCATAAGATCGCTCTCCTTAGATTAATCTGGAGCTAAAAGAAAAAGAAGATATAATACAGTTTACTCTTTGCCAGGCACTATCCTATATTAAAAAGCAGAGACATTACTTTGCCAACAAAGGTCCGTCTAGTCAAGGCTATGGTTTTTCCAGTAGTCATGTATGGATGTAAGAGTTGGACTATAAAGAAAGCTGAGCGCCAAAGAATTGATGCTTTTGAACTGTGGTGTTGGAGAAGACTCTTGAGAGTCCCTTGGACTGCAAGGAGATCCAACCAGTCTATCCTAAAGGAAATCAGTCCTGGGTGTTCTTTGGAAGGAATGATGCTAAAGCTGAAACTCCAGTACTTTGGCCACCTCATGTGAAGAGTTGACTCATTGGAAAAGACTCTGATGCTGGGAGAGATTGGGGGCAGGAGGAGAAGGGGACAACAGAGGATGAGGTGGCTGGATGGCATTGAGTCTGAGTGAACTCCGGGAGTTGGTGATGGACAGGGAGGCCTGGCGTGCTGCGATTCATGGGGTCGCAAAGAGTCGGACACGACTGAGCGACTGAACTGAACTGAATCCTATAAGAGAGACTGTGTTGTTTATTTTACAGACTTAAAGAGTTAGTGACTTGTCTGAAATTATATAGCTAATAAATGGAATTTAAACCCAGCCTGACTCCCAGGCCTTTCCATTCTGTGTTGTCCTCTATTTCATTTTTACATTCTTCCAGTAAGAAATCATAATCCACATATATTGTTGTTGTTTAGTCACTCAGTCGTGTCCAACCTATTGCGACCCCACGGACTGCAGCACGCCAGGCTTCCCTGTCCTTCACAATCTCCTGGAGTTTGCTCAAACTCAAGTCCATTGAGTTGTTGATGCCACCCAACCATCATCCTCTGTCTCCCCCTTCTCCCACCCTGTCTTTCCCAGCATCAGAATCTTTATTCTAATGAGTCAGCCCTTCGCATCAGGTGGCCAAAGTATTGGAGCTTCAGCTTCAGTCTTCCAATGAATATTCAGGACTGATTTCCTTTAAGATTGATTGGTTTGATCTCCTTGCTGTCCAAGGGACTCTCAAGAGCCTTCTCCAACACCACAGTTCAAAAGTATGAATTCTTCAACGCTCAGCTTTCTTTATGGTCCAACTCTCACATCCATATATGACTACTGGAAAAACCATAGCTTTAATTAGATGGACCTTTGTCGGCAAAGTTATGTTTCTGCTTTTTAATATGTTGACTAGGTTTGTCATAGTTCTCTCCCCACTCCCCCAAGGAGTAAGCATCTTTTAATTTCATGGCTGCAGTCACCATCTGGAGTGATTTTAGAGCCCAAGAAAATAAAGTCTGTCAATGTTTCCATTGTTTCCCCATCTCTTTGCCATGAAGTGATGGGACTGGATGCCATGATCTTCATTGTTTGAATGTTGAGTTTTAAGCCAGCTTTTTCACTCTCTTTCACTTTCATTAAGAGGCTCTTCAGTTCTTCACTTTTCTGCCATAAGGATGATGTCATCTACATATCTGAGGTTATTGCTATTTCTCCTGGCAGTCTTGATTCCAAGCTTGTGTTTCATTTAGCCTGGTGTTTCACATGATGTACTCTGCATATAAGTTAAATAAGCAAGGTGACAATATACAGCCTTGATTCACTCCTTTCCCAATTTAGAACCAGTCCATTGTTCGATGTCTGGTTCTAACTGTTGCTTATTGACCTGCATAGATTTCTCAGGAGGCAGGTAAGGTGGTCTGGTATTCCTGTCTCTTTAAGAATTTTCTGCAGTTTATTGTGATCCACACAGTCAAAGGCTCTGGCATAGTCAATAAAGCAGAAGTAGGTGTTTTTCTGGAATTCTCTTGCTTTTTCAATGATCTGATGGATTTTGGCAATTTGATCTCTGGTTTTTCTGCTTTTTCTAAATCCAGTTTGAACATCTGGAAGTTCTCAGTTCACATACTGTTGAAGCCTGGCTTGGAGAATTTTGAGCATTACTTTGCTAGTGTGTGAGATGAGTGCAACTGTGCGGTAGTTTGAGCATTCTTTGGCATTGCCGTTTTTTGGGATTGGAATGAAAACTGACCTTTTCCAGTCCTATGACCCACTTGACCTCACATTCCAGCATGTCTTGCTCTAGGTGAGTGATCACACAGCATACAGTAGCAGATAGATACATTACTAAGTTCTCTCCCCCTTATATACATATCTTTTTTCAGAATATTTTAAAGCCTTAAAACTTAGCTTTTATTTTTATTAAGCAAAAGAAATACGCTTAATCTTGCTCTGGTGGACTGGGGCATGCTCAGTAAATCTTTAATCCAATTGTCTGCTGATGGAGGAGACTGTGCTCCATTGCTGTTAGTTGTTTGGCCTTAGGTAACCCAGTCTTGGAAAGTCTACAGGCTCAATGTTAGAGCCACTGGAAACCTCGAGAAAAGACCTAACGCCAACCCAGGCTTTCCAGGACTGCTACTGCCCGGGGCCCTGTCCATGTGGAAGGACACTTCCAATCCACACCTCCAGGGGAAACTGTCAAAACACTCACAAGCAGGTCTGGATCAGTCTCTTGAGGTGTCACTGTAGTCAGCAAAAACAAGACCTGTAGGTGTCACTGTAGTCAGCAAAAACAAGACCTGGAGCTGACTGTGGCTCAGATCATGAGCTCCTTATTGCTTAAGGAGCAAAATTTAGGCTTAAATTGAAGAAAGTAGGGAAAATCACTATACCATTCAGTTATGACCTAAATAAAATCCCTTATGGTTATATAGTGGAGGTGACAAATAGATTTCAATAGATTAGATCCAGTAGACAGACTGTGTGAAAAACTATGGATGGAGGTTCATAATGTTGTGAGGAGGCTGTGACCAAAACCATCACCAAGAAAAAGAAATGCAACAAGGCAAAGCGGTTTTCTGAGAAGGCCTTACAGATTGATTATCTGAGGAGAGAAGTGAAAAGCAAAGGGGAAAGGGAAAGATAAACGCACCTGAATGCAGAGTTTCAGAGAATAGCAAGAAGAGATATGAAGACCCTCTTAAATGAACAATGCAAAGAAATAGAGGAAAACAATAGAATGGGAAAGACTAGCGCATTCTTCAAGAAAATTGGAGATACCAATGGAACATTTCATGGAAAGATGGGTACAGTAAAGGACAGAAACGGTAAGGACCTGACAAACTGAAGAGACTAAGAAGAGGTGGCAAGAATACACAGAAAAACTATACAAAAAAGGTATTAATGACCAGGATAATCACAGTGGTGTGATCACTCCCCTAGAGCCAGACATCCTGGAGTGTGAAGTCAAGTGGGCCTTATGAAGCATTCCTATGAACAAAGCTAGTGGAGGTGATGGAGTTCCAACTGAGCTATTTAAAATCCTAAAATACGATGCTGTTAAAGTGCTGCATCAAATTTGGAAAATTCAGCAGTGGCTACAGGACTGGAAAAGGTCAGTTTTCATTCTATTCCAAAAGAAAGGTAATGCCAAAGAATGTTCAAACTACTGCACAATTGCACTCATGTCACATGTTAGCAAGGTAATGCTCAAAATCCTTCATGCTAGACTGAGCAGTATGTGAACTGAGAACTTCCAGATGTATAATCTGGATTTAGAAAAGGCAGAGGAACCAGAGGTCAAATTGTCAACATTCGTTGAGTCATAGCAAAAGCAAGGAAATTCCAGAAAAATATCTGTTTAATTGACCATCACAACAAACTGTGGAAAATTCTTAAAGAGTTGGAAATTCCAGACCACCTTACCTGCCTCCTGAGAAACCTGTATTCAGGTCAAGAAGCGTGTTAGAACCAGACATGGAACAACAGACTGGTTCAGAATTGGGAGAGGAGTACTTCAAGGCTGTATATTATTATCCTGCTTATTTAACTTATGTGCAGAGTACATCATGCAAAATGCCGGGCTGGATGAAGCAAAAGCTGGAATCAAGATTGCCGGGAGAAATGTCAACCTCAAATATGCAGCTGATACTCTCATGGCAGAATGCAAAGAGGAACTAAAGAGCCTCTTGATAAAGGTGAAAGAGAAGAGTGAAAAAGCTGGCTTAAAACTCAACATTTAAAAAATGAAGGTCATGGCATCTGGTCTTATTACGTCATGGCAAATAGATGGGGGAAAAGTGGAAACAGTGACAGATTTTATTTTCATGAGCTCCAAAATCACTGTGAACCTTGACTGCAGCCACAAAATTTTAAAAAGATGCATGCTCCATGGAAGAATAACTGTGACAAACCTAGACAGTGTATTAAAAAGCAGAGACATTACTTTGCTGACAAAGGTCCATCTAGTCAAAGCTGTGGTTCTGCCAGTAGTCATGTAGATAATGTGAGAATTGGACCATCAAGAAGGCTGAGCACTGAAGAATTGATGCTTTCAAATGGTGGTGCTGGAGAAGACTCTTGAGAGTCCTTTGGACAGCAAGGAGATCAAACCAGTTACAAACCTAGACAGTGTATTAAAAAGCAGAGACATTACTTTGCTGACAAAGGTCCATCTAGTCAAAGCTGTGGTTCTGCCAGTAGTCATGTAGATAATGTGAGAATTGGACCATCAAGAAGGCTGAGCACTGAAGAATTGATGCTTTCAAATGGTGGTGCTGGAGAAGACTCTTGAGAGTCCTTTGGACAGCAAGGAGATCAAACCAGTCAATTCTAAAGAGGATCAACCCTGAATTTTCAATGGAAGGACTGATGCTGAAGCCAAAGCTCTAATACTTTGCCACCTGATGTGAAGAGCCAACTCATTGAGTTGTATAAATTGGTTATCTTAGTCGCAAATGTCACAAAAAGTGATTTGAATTTTTTAAGCTTCATTTAACATTTACTGGGTAAGTCATTCATTCGTTTATTAATCTGCTAAGTGACAGGTCCTATGCTGGCAACAGGAATGCAAAAATGAATACACAAAGTCCTCACTCTAGTGGGGAAGTCTGTTCCATAATTTGCTGTTGATTAGTTAAGTCATGTCCAACTCTTTTGTGACTCTATGGACAGTAGCACACCAGGATTCTCTTATCTATGGGATTTCCCAGGCAAGAATACTGGAGTGGGTTGCCATTTCTTTCTCCAAGAGATCTTCCCGACCTAGGGATTGAACACATGTCTCCTGCATTGGCAGGTGGATTCTTTACCACTGAGCCACCAGGGAAGCCCAACCGTAGTGGGGAAACTGGCATGTAAATAGAAGTATGTTGATTGTGGGTATGTGCAGGATATAATGGGGACACAAAGGAGATTAATTAGTTTTACTCTGGGGAAGGGGATACCTGAAAAGGGTTGACAAAGAAGGTGACATTTAAGCTAAGCTCTAGGAGTATATGTAGGGAGCAGCCATTTTAGCAGAACAATTTGAGTCAAGGTATCAAAAGTCTTGAATAGTGACCAAACTGTAAAAACTTGACATGGTAAAAGCATGTGGGGAGCCAAGAGGAATATTATGTAATGTCATGGTCCTGATAAGAGAGGTAAGCAGGGTCCTAGAGGTCTTAGATACTGGTCAGGTAAGGAGTTTACACTTGATGATATAGGTAGATTTTGAGTTTGAGGAAGATTGCCCTTGGAGCAATCTGGAGGATGGAATGGGAGGATCTAGCAGGATAAAGTCTTAATTTAAAATATTTCTGATTTATGAGATTTTCAAACATATACAAAAGTTTGAAAATAGTATTAAATCCCCATGTACCTGTTACCTAGCTTCAACAGTTGTCAGTACATGACTGTACTTATTTGTATCCTGCTCCTTATTTTAAAAGCAAGTTCCTAACTGAATTACAGATTGGAAAAGCATAATTAATAATATATAACAAAGTGAATAAAGGGCTCTTAAATCTGGCTATGTGGCCAGATTGTGTACACAGCTTGAAAAACAAAGTTCCTACATCATATTTGTTGAGTCAGATTATTTGTATGGGCAGACATTTTTAGTTTTACTAAATAAGTGTCAGTAGATATTGCACAGCTAGGGTTGAGAACTACAGATTTTAAGATATTTTAAAATTAGCTTTGACTTCTGATGAATGTCTTTTCCTGAATTCACTGAGTGCTGCCTGTGGTTCTTCTGGGTGAAGTTCATCTACTAGATAGTGGCAGGCTTTTGTGTGTTTTAAGTTGTTAACAATTCAGTAGAGAGTATTAGTATAAAGGTTGATGTCTTAATTTTTTACTAAAGGTAGGACAGGCTGAAAAAGTACTTCCATCTTTGAATGTGATGAGATAGGGGATAATCAGTCGTTGTTATAATTGATCTTTTGTACCAAATTCAGCCACAAGTAAGGAAGGGAATGGGAGACTGAGTCTCTTCCTTTCCTCCTTAATAAGCATAACTTTTATTCAGGCAGTGCTGTTCTGCCCTTTTTTTCCCTCTAGGAATGCTAGGAAGGGAGGGTTCCTTAGCATGCTGCCATTTCCTCTCTACTGGCAAAACTGATTTACAACTTTGGCAGACCCTATTTTGTTTGCCTAAATTCTTTTGATGCCAGTTTGTCTTTTTCTGAGTAATTAGGACTATAAACAGAAGGATGACTCTTTCATCTGTAGCTTCCCAGGACTATTAAGGTAGAGGATGTTTAGGGGATGCCTTCTCGGACATTATTCTCATCTCCAGAGTCAACGTTGGAGGTGTCAGATTCCTCCTTGGTATCCCTGTCCTTATCTTGAGTATCAGTTCAGTTGCTCATCGTGTCCATCTTCTTTGCAGCCCCATGGACTGCAGCACGCCAGGCTTCCCTCTCCATCACCAATTCCCAGAGCTTACTCAAACTCTTGTCCATCGAGTCAGTGATGACACCCAACTGTCCCATCCTCTTGTCATCCCCTTCTCCTGCCTTCAATCTTTCCCAGCATCAGAATCTTTATTCTAATGAGTCTGCCCTTTGCATCAGGTGGCCAAAGTATTGGAGCTTCAGCTTCAACGTCAGTCCTTCCAATAAATATTCAGGATTGATTTCCTTTAGGATTGACTGGTTTGATCTCCTTGCAGTCCAAGAGACTCTCTAGAGTCTTCTCCAACACCACAGTTCAAAAGCATCAATTCTTTGGCACTCAGCTTTCTTTATGGTCCAACTCTTACATCCATACATGACTAAAAAACCATACCTTTGACTAGACTGACCTTTGTCGGCAGAGTAATGTCTCTGCTTTTTTAATGTGCTGTCTAGGTTGGTCATAGCTTTTCTTCCACAGAGCAAGTGTCTTTTAATTTCTTAGCTGCAGTCACCATTTGCAGTGATTTTGGAACCCCCCAAAATAAAGTCTGTCACTGTTTCCATTGTTTCCCCATCTATCTGCTATGAAGGGATGGGACCACATGTCATGATCTTCATTGTTTGAATGTTGAGTTTTAAGCCAGCTTTTTCACTCTCCTCTTTCACCTTCATCAAGAGGCTTTTTAGTTCCTCTTCACTTTCTGCCATAAGGATGGTGTCATCTTCATATCTGAAGTTATTGATATTTTTCATGGTAATCTTGATTCCAGCTTGTGCTTTATCCAGCCTGGCATTTTGCATGATGTACTCTGCATAAAAGTTAAATAAGCAAGGTAACAATATACAGCCTTGATGTACTCCTTTCCCAATTTGGAACCAGTCTGCTGTTCGATGTGTGGTTCTAACTGTTGCTTCTTAACTTGCATACAGGTTTCTCAGGAGGTAGGTAAAATGGTCTGGTATTCCCATCTCTTTAAGAATTTTTCACAGTTTGCTGTGATGTACACAGTCAAAGGCTTTAACATAGTCAGTGAAGCAGAAATAGGTATTTTTCTGTAGAAAAGCACCAAGAGCAAGCATGAAAGCATATCTGAGGTATACCGTTTTCAGAGTTTGAGGGAGAGACCCTGTTGAAATATTTCTACAGATAATTTCAAGTTTTGTCTTGACTGAGCAAAGGCTATACCTTAGTTTCTTTATTATTACATCTTACTGTCAATGTCCAATAAAATATAGGTCAACAATCCTCAGGGTCATGTTTAATGTGGCCAATAATCGGAGTGTAGAAGTGAAGAGGAACTAAAAAGCCTTTTGATGAAAGTGAAAGTGGAGAGTGAAAAAGTTGGCTTAAAGCTCAACATTCAGAAAACGAAGATCATGGCATCTGGTCCCATCACTTCATGGAAAATAGATGTGGAAACAGTGGCAGACTTTATTTTTTTGGGCTCCCAAATCACTGCAGATGGTGACTGCAGCCATGAAATTAAAAGACACTTACTCCTTGGAAGACAAGCTATGACCAACCTAGATAGTATATTCAAAAGCAGAGACATTACTTTGCCGAATAAGGTCCATCTAGTCAAGGCTATGGTTTTTCCTGTGGTCATGTATGGATGTGAGAGTTGAACTGTGAAGAAGGCTGAGCACCGAAGAATCGATGCTTTTGAACTGTGGTGTTGGAGAAGACTCGTGAGAGTCCCTTGGACTGCAAGGAGATCCAACCAGTCCATTCTGAAGGAGATCAGCCCTGGGATTACTTTGGAAGGAATGATGCTAAAGCTGAAACTCCAGTACTTTGGCCACCTCATGCAAAGAGTTGACTCATTGGAAAAGACTCTGATGCTTGGAGGGATTGGGGGCAGGAGGAGAAGGGGTCGGCAGAGGATGAGATGGCTGGATGGCATCACTGACTAGATGGATGTGAGTCTGAGTGAACTCCTGGAGTTGGTGATGGACAGGGAGGCCTGGTGTGCTGCGACTCGGGTCAAAAAGAGTCGGACATGACTGAGCAACTGAACTGAACTGAATGTAAATAATCCAAGACTAAACTGGATGAAAAAGCCTGGTAATCAAGTGATACTCCCTTTTACAAATCAGGTAATGTGGTGTTTCTGCTTCTAATCAAATGGTGAATAGTAGGCTGGGTTTCAGGATTCAGCTTACTATTTCCTGACACGATGAATGATCTGGGCATTTCTTGCCCGAATTTACTTTCAGAGACTACAGAAAGGCAAAAGAAAATATAATCAAGTATTTTGCTTTATAGGACATCACAGTTTAGTATTCTATAAAGCATTGCTTAAAAACCATCATAGTACTTTTCCATGATTTCAGTGAAAATTTTAGGCTGACTTTTGTTTTGTCTTCCTGTTTTTCATTTAATTAACCAATATTTATTATTTCCTATAAGAGCTAAGTGTACAGCAGTGAACAAAACAATCTAATAGGAAATATGCTCACAGCTTCATGGAGCTTACATCCCCATGGGTAGGCTGACATTGATTAATCCACACTCCCATACATGTGTGCAGCATTTCTTAACCTACCAATAATAAACCAAATTAATACTGAGTGCTTGCTGTGTGCCAGGATTAAACAACAACAAGTATAGAAAAGAAGTTCCAAGAGAAGATAGCAGCCAATCCAAGGCATTTGTTTAGATAATATTTTTCTTAATTTGATGCAGCTCTTTGGCTCAGGGGCCACTTTTTCTCTCTTAAGAAAAACTGTACACAGAAAAATTCTTGTTACAAATGGATGCATAATTATAGAAAATTTGGAGGCACTGAAAAGTATAAATAAAGCTGTGTTATCCTTCCACCTACAGGGAGCCACTCATAATGTTGTATACTCTTTTCCCAGGGTTGGTTGGTTGGTTTTCCTCCTCACTCTGTGACAAATGTAGTCACATTGATATCAGGAAGTGATAGGTACAGGGTACAGTGTGAGTACATAGGAGGGACACTCAGTCAAGTTTTAAGAGGTTAAGAAGAGGATTGTCCCGGTTCTGATTAATACTGTTTCTGCTGTTCAAAACCCAAATAAATGTTCACTCTGTAAGGTGAAACAGAGGCTAAATAGTCCCTCTCAACTTTCTTAGGTATTTTCTGTCTGCTGTTTCCTTCCCCTGAGACCCCATAATTCTCTGCTTTCATTTAGACAGTCTATTCAAAAAAGTATTCTACACATGTAATCTATATTGCCTCACTTCCTAGTGATTCATTGATTCATTCCAGTTTGGCTTTCTTTCCAACTACCCTACTGAAACTAATGCTTGACAAGTCATCTCTATTGCCAATTTCAACAAACATTTTTCTGGACATAACACATTTTGACATTTGATCCAGGTGCCATCTTTTGCCTTTCATGATACCATGATGAACTAGTTTTGCTTCTACCTCACCAGCCTCTCCTTTGCTGGATTCTCCTCCTTTGCCTTCCCTTTATTATTTTTTTTTGTTTTAAATTTATTTATTTTAATTGGAGGCTAATTACTTTACAATATTGTAGTGGTTTTGCCATACATTGACATGAATCAGCACAGGTGTACATGTGTTCCCCATCCTGAACCACCTCCCTCCCCATCCTATCCCTCAGGGTCATCCCAGTGCACCATCCCCAAGCACCCTGTCTCATGCATCGTACTGGACTGGTGATCTGTTTCACATATGATAATATACATGTTTCAGTGCTATTCTTTCAAATCATCCCACCCTCGCTTTGTCCCACAGCATCCAAAAGTCTGTTCTTTACATCTGTGTCCCTTTTGCTCTCACATATAGGGTCATCATTACCATCTTTCTAAATTCCATCTACATGCGTTAATATACTGTATTAGTGTTTTCTTTCTGACTTACTTCACTCTGTATAATAGGCTCCAGTTTCATCCACCTCATTAGAACTGACTCAAATGCATTCTTTTTTAATAGCTGAGTACTATTCCATTGTATATGTACTACAGCTTTCTTATCCATTCATCTGCTGATGGACATCTTGGTTGCTTCCACGTCCTGGCTATTAGAAACAGTGCAATGAACACGGGTACATGTGTCTCTTTCAGTTCTGGTTTCCTCGGTGTGTATGCCCAACAGTGGGATTGCTGGGTCACATGGCAGTTGTATTTCCAGTTTTTAAGGATTCTCCACACTGTTCTCCATAGTGGCTGTACTAGTTTGCGTTCCCACCAACAGTGGAAGAGGGTTCCCTTTTCTCCACACCATCTCCAGCATTTATTGTTTGTAGACTTTTGGACAGCAGCCATTCTGACCTGTGTGAGATGGTACCTCAATGTGATTTTTGTTTGCATTTCTCTGAAAATGAGTGATGTTGAGCATCTTTTCATGTGTTTGTTAGCCATCTGTATGTCTTCTTTGGAGAAATGTTATTTCCAGTTTTTAAGGATTCTCCACACTGTTCTCCATAGTGGCTGTACTAGTTTGCGTTCCCACCAACAGTGGAAGAGGGTTCCCTTTTCTCCACACCATCTCCAGCATTTATTGTTTGTAGACTTTTGGACAGCAGCCATTCTGACCTGTGTGAGATGGTACCTCAATGTGATTTTTGTTTGCATTTCTCTGAAAATGAGTGATGTTGAGCATCTTTTCATGTGTTTGTTAGCCATCTGTATGTCTTCTTTGGAGAAATGTCTGTTTAGTTCTTAGGCCCATTTTTTGCTTGGGTCGTTTATTTTTCTGGAATTGAGCTGCAGGAGCTGCTTGTATATTTTTAAGATTACTTCTTTGTCAGTTGCTTCGTTTGCTATTATTTTCTCCCCTTCTGAAGGCTGTCTTTTCACCTTGCTTAGAGTTTCCTTCTTTGTGCAAAAGCTTTTAAGTTTAATTAGGTCTCATTTGTTTATTTTTGGTTTTATTTCCACTACTCTGGGAGGTAGATCGTAGAGGATCTTGCTGTGATTTATGTCAGAGAGTGTTTTGCCTATGTTTTCCTCTAGGAGTTTTATAGTTTCTGGTCTTACATTTAGATCTTTAATCCATTTTGAGTTTATTTTTGTGTATGGTGTTAGAAAGTGTTCTAGTTTCATTCTTTTACAAGTGGTTGACCAGTTTTCCCAGCACTACTTGTTAAAGAGATTGTCTTTTCTTCGTTGTATATTCTTTCTTCCTTTGTCAAAGATTTATCTCTGCTTTTGCCTTCCCTTTAAATGTTAGAGCAAATAAGAACTCAGTTCTGTGTCTCTTTCCTTCCTTCTCTGTAAGTGATCATCTCCAGACCCATGGCTTCAAGTTCTGTCTATATGCTTGTCATCACAGATTTTATTCTCAGTGCATGCTTCTTTCCTGAACTTAACTGTACAAATATTTGCATACCTACCACATGAAGGATACTGTATGAGATGCTGAGAAATTAACGTTGGAGAAAATAAAACCAGTTATTAGTATATGTGCTGCTGAAGTGAGCACTCAAACCAGTTATTAATTGATATTTTTAAAAAATAGCAGTTAGACCAGCTTTAGGTTTCCATAGGTGTGTGGATTTATCTCTGGGCTTTCTGTTTTGTTCCATTGATCTATGTTTCTGTCTTTGTGTCAGTACCATACTGTCTGATGACTGTTGCTTTGTAGTATAGCCTGAAGTCAGGCGGGTTGATTCCTCCAGATCCATTCTTCTTTCTCCAGGTTGCTTTGGCCATTCAAGGTCTTTGGTGTTTCCATACAAATTGTGAAATTATTTGTTCTAGTTCTCTGAGAAATACTGTTGGTAGCTTGATAAGGATTGCATTGAATCTATAGATTGCTTTGGGTAGTACACTCATTTTCACTGTATTGATTTCTTCTGATCCATGAATATGGTATATTTCTCCATCTATTAGTGTCCTCTTTGATTTCTTTCATCAGTGTTTTCTAGTTTTCTATATATAGGTCTTTTTGTTTCTCTAGGTAGATTTATTCCTAAGTATTTTATTCTTTTCGTTGCAATGGTGAATGGAATTGTTTCCTTAATTTCTCTTTCTGTTTTCTTTCTTCCAATCCATGAACATGGTATATTTCTCCATCTATTAGTGTCCTCTTTGATTTCTTTCATCAGTGTTTTCTAGTTTTCTATATATAGGTCTTTTTGTTTCTCTAGGTAGATTTATTCCTAAGTATTTTATTCTTTTCGTTGCAATGGTGAATGGAATTGTTTCCTTAATTTCTCTTTCTGTTTTCTCATTGTTAGTGTATTGGAATGCAAGGGATTTCTCTGAGTTAATTTTGTATCCTGCAACTTTATTATATTCATTGATTAGCTCTAGTAATTTTCTGGTGGAGTCTTTAGGGTTTTCTATGTAGAGGATCATGTCATGTGCAAACAATGAGAGTTTTACTTCTTTTCCAATCTGGATTCCTTTTATTTCTTTTTCTGTTGTGAGTGCTATGGCTAAAACTTCTAAAACTATGTTGAATCACAGTGGTGAGAGTGGGCACCCTTGTCTTGTTTCTGACTTTAGGGGAAATGCTTTCAATTCTTCATCATTGAGGATAATGTTTGCTGTGGGTTTATCATACATGGCTTTTATTATGTTGAGATATGTTCCTTCTATGTCTGTTTTCTGGAACGTTTTTATCCTAAATGGATGTTCAATTTTGTCAAATGCTTTCTCTGCATCTATTGAGATAATTATATGGTTTTTATCTTTCAATCTGTTAATGTGGTGTATCACATTGATTGATTTGCAAATATTGAAGAATCTTTGCATCCCTGGGATGAAGCCCACTTGGTCATAAGGTAGGATCTTTTTAATATGTTGTTGGATTCTGTTTGCTAGAATTTTGTTAAGATTTTTGCATCTATGTTCATCAGTGATATTGGCCTGTAGTTTTCTCTTTTTTGTGGCATCTTTGTCTGGTTTTGGCATTAGGGTGATGGTGACCTCATAGAATGAGTTTGGAAGTTTACCTTCCTCTGCAATTTTATAGAAGAGTTTGAGTAGGATAAGTGTTAGCTCTTCTCTAAATTTTTGGTAGAATTCAGCTGTGAGGCCATCTGTTTGTTGGAAGATTTCTGATTATAGTTTCAATTTCCGTGCTTGTGATGGGTCTGTTAAGATTTTCTGTTTCTTCTTGGTTCAGTTTTGGAAAGTTATACTCTTCTAATAATTTGTCCATTTCTTCCAAGTTGTCCATTTTATTGGCATATAGTTGCTGATAGTAGTGTCTTTTGATCCTTTGTATTTCTGTGTTGTCTGTTGTGATTTCTCCATTTTCATTTCTAATTTTATTGATTTGATTCTTCTCCCTTTTTTTGTTGATGAGTCTGGCTAATGGTTTGTCTATTTTATTTATCTTCTCAAAGAACCAGCTTTTAGCTTTGTTGATTTTTGCTATGGTCTCCTTTGTTTCTTTTGCATTTATTTCTGCCCTAATTTTTATGATTTCTTTCCTTATACTAACCCTGGGGTGCTTCATTTATTCTTTTTCTAGTTGCTTTAGGTGTAGAGTTAGGTTATTTATTTGATTTCTCTCCTGTTTCTTGAGGTAGGCTTGTATTCCTATGAACCTTCTCTTTAATGCTGCTTTTACTGAATCCCATAGGTTTTGGGTTGTTGTGTTTTCATTTTTTGATTTCTTCTGTGATTTGTTGGTTACTCAGAAGTGTGTTGTTTAGCCTCCATATGGTAATTTCAAAAAAATTGAAACCATCTCGAGCATCTTTTCTTCTTTTTTTTTTTTTTTGGTATTTATTTATTTTTTCTGATCACAATGTGGTAAGATTAGATGTCAACTACAGGAAAAAAAAAACTATTAAAAATACAAACATATAAAGGAGAGTTTTGCCAGGTAAAATGTTCTTGTTTGGCAGTTTTTTTTTCCTTTGCATATATCATCATAGTCTTTCATGACCTATAATGTTTCTGTTGAAAAAACCCTGATGGACTTCTATGTTCATGACAAATTGCTTTCAAAATTCTTTGTTTTGATAATTTAATTATAATGTGTCTCATCATGGACCAGTCAGGACTTTTCAGCTTTGAATGAAGATACCTACTTCCTTCCCTCGATTTGGTAAGTTCTCAGCCATTATTTCTTTAAATAAGCTTTCTGCTCTTTTCTTATCCTTCTGGAACTCCCATTAAGTGTATCTTATTTCATGTGATGATTTCACCTAAGTCTCATATGCTTTCTTTACTCTTTTTATACTTTTTTTCTTTTTGTTTCTCTAACTAGATAATTTCTTGTTGATTATTTCTTCTACATGGTTGAATCTTCTGTGAAGATCTGTGTTGAATTTTTCAGTTTAGTTGTCATAGACTTTAGCTATAGGATGTTGGTTTAAATCTTTTTTTTTTTTAATGGTTTCTGTTTTTTTATCAAAGCTTTTATTGTCTTTTTTCCAGATTTCATTTAGTTGTCTACCTATGTTCTCTTGTATCTTAATGAATTTCTTTAAGATGATTATTTCGAAACTTTTTGGTCAATTAGTTCATGGATTACCATTTCTTTAAGGTCAGTAACTGGAACTGTATTTGTTCCCTTTTAGTCTTGTCATGTTTCCTTAATTATTCCTTATTCTTATACCTTTGCATTGAATTCTCTGCATTTGAAGAGGTGGAAAACTCTTCTAGTCTTTGTAGATTGGTTTTGAAGATAAAGACCTTCTTTTACTGGTTTCTGCTAATGATGGGAAATGACAAGACTGTGGTGAAGCAGAGTTGAAACTGGATTACAGTACTGCTTTTAGGGTCTGCATTTGCATCTATGGTCAGTGGCCTGTTAGTGCGGGCACTGATGGAGTGACTTCTCCTGTGTCCCTTGGTGGATGGGGTTGGTGGGAGGACTATAGACAAATGGGGCTGGAACAAAGTTCAGTAAGGGATGGAGACCCCTTTTGAATATGCAGCTGGTATTAGGTTGGTGAAAATGTAATTGTGGTTTCAGTCTGTGAATTTTAAATCAATATATCTAGGCTCAAACACATCTTTATTAATTAAAACAGAAACCATTATGGTCAACACATTTTTGCCAAAGAGAAATAAGTTTGTTTATTCCTATAGCCTAAAAATCTATGCATTAGAATTCGATGAACTCTTGGAAAGCATTTTCTGCATCCTGCTGGTTGTGGAAGTGTTTTATCTGCAAAAAGCTGTCAAGATGCTTGAAGAAGTGATAGTCAGTTGGTGAGAGGTCAGGGGAACATGGCAGAGGAGGCAAAACTTCACAGCCCAATTCATTCAACTTTTGAAGCGTTGGTTGTGTGACATGCGGCTGGGTGTGAGAAGAATTGGGTCCATTCTGTTGGCCAATGGCAGGCTGCAGGCATTGCAGTTTTTGGTACATCTCATCGATTTGTTGAGTATACTTCTCACAGGTGTAATGGTTTTGCCAGGATTCAGAAGGCTGTAGTGGATCGGACTGGCAGCAGACCACCAAACAGTGACCATGACCTTTTTTTGGTGCAAGTGTGGCTCTGGGAACTGCTTTGGAGCTTCTTCTCCGTCCAACCACTGAGCTGGTCATCACTGGAGATTGTATAAAATCTACTTTTCGTCACATGTCAGAATCGGATTGAGAAATGGTTCATTGTTGTTGCACAGAAAAAGAGAAGGTGACACTTCAAAATATTTTTGATTTGTGGTCAGCTCATGAGGCACCCACTCATCGAGCTACTTCACCTTTCCAATCTGCCTCAAATGCTGAATGACCATAGAATGGTTGACACTGAGTTCTTCAGCAGCTTCTCATGTAGTTGTAAGAGGATCAGCTTTGATGATTCTCTCAATTGGTCATTGTCAGCTTCTGATGGCTGGCCACTGAACTCTTCATCTTCAAGGCTCTTGTCTCCTTTGCAAAACTTCTTGAACCACCACTGCACTGTACATTTGTTAAGAGTTTCTGGGCCAAATCCATTGTTTTGTTTTTTTTTTTTCCCAAATGCATTGTTGATGTTGTGAGTGATCTCTGCTGTTTTATGACCCATTTTGAACTCAAATAAGAAAATTGCTCAGATTTGCTTTTTGTCTAACATCATTTCCATATTCTAAAATTAATATAAAATAAACAGCAAATAATAAGCAAAAAAAGTAAAGCAAGAAATGCATATTAAAATGACATATAACATAACCACATTTACTTAAGAATGTATTCCAATATTAAATAACAAATTTCAACAATGCAAAAACCGCAATTATTTTGCACCAACCTAATACCACACCATAGTCAGTGCGTCTGCCATGGGGCCTTCTTTGTAAAAGTACCCTCCCTGATCTCGGGCTCTGCTGGGGTTTCTCAGCCCTCTACCTAGTTACAAGGCTTCTAGAAAGAAACTTTTTCCCATGGGTGGCAATCACATAATTGTTTCAATGTGGGAAGAGTGCTGGCATTTCTTGTTCTGTTTTCTGGCTGATGTCACTCCTGTGGTTTCTGGTTCTAAAGTTTGAATGCTTCTGGAACTCTTAGAATCATCAGTTTGACACCCCATTTTGGGTAGACTTTTCATTTTATGTAATCCTAATTGCTGATTCAATTGTGAAATGTGAACATAAGTATTAACTTCCTGGAGTTTCAGAGCTATATTTATTGTAATAGTAAGTGGTTAAGTTCCCTTCCAATCAGGTTCAAGAACAGTTTTTTCCTGATATCTCTTCTAATAAATAAAATCTTTTGGCTAAAGATCATAAAGAGGCTTTTTAGGAGGATGTAGTTGGAAGGTAGATTTAACCTCTTGGTGATAGAACTGGGTATACTGCTGATGCTGTTCAGTTGCTAAGTTGTGTCTGACTCTTTGCAACTCCATGGACTATAGCCCTCCAGGCTCCTCTGTTCATGGGATTTCCCAGGCAAGAATACTGGAGTGGGTTGTCATTTCCTTCTCCAAGGGATCTTCTTTAATTAGAGGGAGGGGGTGGGATGATTTGGGAGAATAGCATTGAAATATGTATACTATCATGTAAGAAATGAATTGCCAGTCTATGTTCAATGCAGGATGCAGGATGCTTGGGGCTGGTGTATGGGGATGATCTGGAGGGATGATGTGGGGTGGGAGGTGGGAGGGGGGTTCATGTTTGGGAGTTCGTGTAAAAAAATTAATAAAAAAAAAATAATAAAGTAAAAAAAAAAAAATAAAAAAAAAATAAAGTTTCCTAGAAGCACATTAAAAAAAATAATAATAAATAAAGTCAGATCCCGAAGTAAAGGTAGCTGTGGGAAGAATGAGTGTGGAGCAGTAGCAATAGCACCTGTAAAGGTCTAGAGGCCAGAAAGAATTCAGAATAGTCCAGAAACTAAACAGAAAGACTGATACGTGTAGAGAGGAGATTCGAGAGAGGTCCAGGAGCCAAATCATGCCAGGGCATCCGCTGGATCATGGAAAAAGCAAGAGAGTTCCAGAAAAACATATATTTCTGCTTTATTGACTATGCCAAAGCCTTTGACTGTGTGGATCACAATAAACTCTGGAAAATTCTGAAAGAGATGGGAATACCAGCCCACCTGACCTGCCTCTTGAGAAATCTGTATGCAGGTCAGGAAGCAACAGTTAGAACTGCACATGGAACAACAGACGGGTTCCAAATAGGTAAAGGAGTACATCAAGGCTGTAATTGTCACCCTGATTATTTAACTTACATGCAGAGTACATAATGAGAAATGCTGGGCTGGAAGAAACACAAGCTGGAATCAAGATTGCCAGGAGAAGTATCAATAACCTCAGATATGCAGATGACACCACCCTTATGGCAGAAAGTGAAGAGGAGCTAAAGAGCCTCTTGATGAAAGTGAAAGTGGAGAGTGGAAAAAGTTGGCTTAAAACTCAACATTCAGAAAACGAAGATCATGGGGTCTGGTCCCATCACTTCATGGGAAATAGATGGGGAAAGTGGAAACAGTGTCAGACTTTATTTTTTGGGGCTCCAAAATCACTGCAGATGGTGACTGCAGCCATGAAACTGAAAGACACTTACTCCTTGGAAGGAAAGTTATGACCAACCTAGATAGCATATTCAAAAGCAGAGACATTACTTTGCCGACTAAGGTCCGTCTAGTCAAGGCTATGGTTTTTCCTGTGGTCATGTATGGATGTGAGAGTTGGACTGTGAAGAAGGCTGAGCACTGAAGAATTGATGCTTTTGAACTGTGGTGTTGGAGAAGACTCTTGAGAGTCCCTTGGACTGCAAGGTGATCCAACCAATCCATTCTGAAGGAGATCAGCCCTGGGATTTCTTTGTAAGGAATGATGCTAAAGCTGAAACTCCAGTACTTTGGCCACCTCATGCAAAGAGTTGGAAAAGACTCTGATGCTGGGAGGGATTGGAGGCAGGAGGAGAAGGGGATGATAGAGGATGAGATGGCTGGATGGCATCACTGACTTGATGGACGTGGGTCTGGGTGAATTCCGGGAGTTGGTGATGGACAGGGAGGCCTGGCATGCTGTGATTCATGGGGTCGCAAAGAGTAAAGTGAGTATGGAAATAGGGAGATCGGTTATCCATATTTCACAGGTGAGGAAACAGAAGTGCATATCACACGATTTGTCCATATGCTCATACAGTACATAATATAGCAGGGATTCTAATCTGGGTTCCTGATTTGGAACCTATGTTATGCTCTGGTGCTTCTCAACTTCAGTATGTGAATCACTAGAAGATCTTTTTAATATATAGATCGATTCTTCAGGTCTAGGTGGGGCCTAAGATTTTGCATATTTAGTAACTCCCAAGTGATCTCCGTGCCGCTGATCCTTCAACCATACTTTGAATAATAAGGCCAGTGTACCAATACACTCAACTGCTATTGACCCAGGTTTGGAACTACAAGTGTCCTCTGCCCTTAAGCTGATTTCAATATTGAAAGTCTTTCTAAAATCAATCAACTGGAGGTGATTACTACAGAGTGAGTTATCCTTTAAAGAATGACTTTGCGTAGTGTATTTTAATTGTGCACTCTTGTCTTGGTATAAAACCTACAAAACTAAGATTCAGACTTCAAAGATAAGTGGAACTGGTGTGTGTGGGTGTAGTGAAGAAGTGAAAAAATGGTTAATTAAATAGAAGTATTTAAGTTTAATGGTAATTGCTACCATTACCATGATGATGGGTCATAATAATTCATTAGTTTTCTGCAAGTTGGTTTTTCTAACCTAAGTTTAGAAAGAAATATTTTTTATGTGTAGAGATTGTTTGGTATACAGAGTTCTTGTCTGACTGAACAAAAGCAATAGGTCATTTCCAGGAATTTATTTAGAATTAGCTTCTTTTTTTAGAGGTTTTTTTATGTAATGAGATTTTCATTTGTTTAATATCTAAACATTAGGCAAAACTCATTTTGCAGTTACTGTTCCATCATTAGTGAGATTGATAATAGCTTTTCACCTTGTGACCCAGTTTCCTGTCTTATAATGTTTTTTTGATCAGTAGGATCCAACAATGTAGGAGAATTGGTCACAAATTGGTATTTTCGTGTGCAGGTATTTATTGTAATGAAACTAGCAAATATTTGAATAGCATGTTATTGAAGTATGGACTTGGGAATCAGAAGGATCTGGATTTAGATCTTGGAGCCTACATTCACTAAACAGGCAAGTTAATTTCTCTGAGCCTCAGTTTTCTATATATAAATGGGGACAGAACTTAGCTTGAATGGTGAGGGTTGTGTTAAAGACTATTTTATGAATTCCCTGTGCAGCATGTCTCAAAGTATATTCTTTGAAATTCTTAAATTAGACTTCTAGTAGATGCCAACTGAGGGAGGGGAGCAGGGAATGGCTCTGTGCCCAAATAAGTTTGCATTACCCAGGACTTTTTGGAACTGTTAGTAATGTCAGTCAGCCTTGTGACTGTCCTAAAGGAAGAGAAATTTGTTGTTCAGTCGCTAAGGCATTTCCAACTCTTTGCAACCCCATGGACTGCAGCATGCCAGGCTTCAGGTTTCCCAAGAACCTAGTCTTTGTAAACAAAATGCTCTAAAATGTTTTGGGAAATACCAGCCTAAGTATTGTGTGGCTTGTAGTAAGCACTCAAAAAGTATTCTCCCTTCCCACTGTGAAACCAGCTTCAGTTCACTTCAATTAAGTTGCTCAGTCGTGTCCGACTCTTTATGACCCTGTGAACTGCAGCACACAAGGCCCCCCTGTCCATCACCAACTCCCGGAGTCTACCCAAACCCATGTCCATAGAGTCGGTGATGCCATCCAACCATCTCATCCTCTGTCGTCCCCTTCTCCTCCTGCCCTCAATCTCTCCCAGCATCAGGGTCTTTTTGATGAGTCAGCTCTTCACATTAGGTGGCCAAAGTATTGCAGTTTCAGCTTCAGCATCAGTCCTTCCAATGAACACCCAGCACTGATTTCCCTTAGGATGGACTGGTTGGATCTCCTTGCAGCCCAAGGGACTCTCAAGAGTCTTCTCCAACACCACCGTTCAAAAGCATCAATTTTTCGGCACTCAGCTTTCTTTATAGTCCAACTCTCACATCCATACATGACTACTGGAAAAACCATAGCCTTGACTAGACGNGCATACAGGTTTCTCAAGAGGCAGGTCAGGTGGTCTGGTATTCCCATCTCTCAGAATTTTCCACAGTTTATTGTGATCCACACAGTCAAAGGCTTTGGCATAGTCAGTAAAGCAGAAATAGATGTTTTTCTGGAACTCTCTTCCTTTTTCCATGATCCAGTGGATGTTGGCAATTTGATCTCTGGTTCCTCTACCTTTTCTAAAACCAGCTTGAATATCTGGAAGTTCATGGTTCACGTATTGCTGAAGCCTGGCTTGGAGAATTTTAAGCATTACTTTACTAGCATGTAAGATGAGCACATAAATAGAATAAGAACGACAAAAAACTTGAATTTTCTTAATTGATGTCTCACAGGCAGTGATATTTCTTTTTTAGACTATAGTTATTTCTTGCAAAAAGAATTATAAAAGCCAGGTTAACATTGCTTCTAAGAAGACATGTGCTTGATCAATTATTTTGGCTTGTTTTATTTTTTTTACTTTGGTGCCTATCATCTGAATCTGTTTGTTCATGAAAAGTTTCGAACCTGAACAAAACTGAAAAAGCTGAATGCACTTGCTCTCCCAGAACTTTGACAGCTAGAGCATAGGCATGAGACCTCAGCTTCACCAATTAGATGGACATTCTTGGGACTTTGCATCTGGAGCCACTGATGCAAATAACCTGAGACCATTTAGAAATCATACTGCTGCCAGCAGTTGCTTCTGGGCTTCCAGCATAGGTACTTCCAACTAAGCTGTGTCTGTGGCAGGTCCTTGGCTGTAGTTCCAGGATGCCTGGCTTCCTCGGCTCCTTCTGTTTTCTGATGTGGATCTCTTAAGCTTTCCTGTCAGTAGCATGAGCTATCAGTTATCCTTCCAGTAAATTATATTTTCACTTTGGTTCACCAGAGTCCATTGTTTTCCACCCAGACCCTTGACTGGTACACAATAAGTCAAAATAGCTTTAGTTGAAGTGAGGTTGTGTGAAGATTTGCCAGCGACTTCATCTACATTTTTTAAGACCGTAAAATCATTGTAAGTTGTTTATTTGCATGAGTTTTAGTCAGTGCTCTTGTTTTGGAAGAATGGTGGTTTTTTTTATTGTTGAGTTTGAGAATTCTTTATATATTCTAGGTAGTATATGTGGTTTACAAATATCTCTCCCAGTAGATTTTAAAGTTTTACATTTAAGTACATGATCTTTTATTTTTTGAGATGTAATTGATATTTGACATTAGTTTCAGATGTTCAATATAATGATTCCATATTTGTATATATTGTTAAATGATCACAATAAGTCTAGTTTGCATCTATCAGCATAGTTAGAATTTTTTTCTTGTGATGAGAACCCTTAAGATATACTCCTAGCAACTTTCAAATATACAGTACAATATTAACTTCAGTAGTCATGCTGCTCATTACATCTGCATGGCTTGTTTTATAACTGGAAGTTTGTGCCTTTTGACTATCTTCACCTATTTCACTTAGCCCCAAACCTCTGCCTCTGTCAGATACCAATCTATTTCGTGTATCTGTAAATTTTGTATTTTGGGTTTTGTGGGTTTGTTTGAGAGTCCCCAAATAAATGAAATCATACGGAATTTATCTTTAATGTCTGGCTATTTCACTTAGCATAATGCCCTCAAGGTTCATTCATGTTATCACAGATGACAAGGTTTCCATCTTTTTTGTAAGACTGTTCATCCATCAGTGGACACTTAGGTTGCTTCCCTGTCTTAGCTATTGGAAAGTAATGCTTCAGTAAATATAGGGTTGCATATATCTCTGATTCAACATCCATCCACTGGATCATAAAGCAGGGGAATACCAGAAAAACATCTACCTATGTTTTATCAGCTGCGCTAAAGCCTTTGTGTGGATCATAACAAACTGTGGGGAGGTCTTAAAGAGATGGGGATACTAGATCATCTTACCTGTCTCCTGAGAAACCTGTATGCAGGTCAAGAAGCAACAGTTAGAACCCCATGTGGAACAACTGGTTCAGGATTGAGAAAGGAGTATGACAGGGCTATCTGCTGTCACCCTGTTTATTTAACCTATACACTGAGCACATCATAAAAAATCCTGGGCTGGATGAGCTACAAGCTGGATCAGTATAGACAGGAGAAACATCAACAACCTCAGATGTGCGGATGATATCACTCTAATGACAGGGAAGAGCCTCTTGACGAGGGTGAAGGAAGAGAGAGCTGGCTTCAAACTAAATATTAAAAAAACAAAGATCATGGCATCCATCCCCATTACTTCATGGCAAATAGAAGTGGGAAAGGTGGAATTAGTAATAGATTTCCTCTTGTTGGGCTCAAAAATCACTGTGGATGGTGACTGCAGTCATGAAATCAGAAGACAGTCACTTCTTGGCAGGAAAGCTATGACAGACCTAGACAGTAAGTTGGAAAGCAGAGACAGTATTCTGCCAACATAGGTCCATATGGTTCAGGCTGTGGTCTTTCCAGTGATCATGTATGGTTATGAGAGCTGAACTGTAAAGAAGGCAGAGTGCCAAAGAATTGATGCCTTTGAACTGTGGTGCTGGAGAAAACTCCTGAGGTCAAAGACTCCTGGTACTGGAGAAGATTCCTGGACAGCAAGGAGGTCAGACCAGAAATCAACCCTGAATACTCATTGGAAGGACTGATGCTAAAGCTAAAAAGCTAAAGTCGCTCTGCTGCTGCTGCTAAGTCGCTCAGTCGTGTCCAACTCTTTGAGACCCCATGGACTGTAGCCTGCCAGGCTCCTCTATCCATGGAATTCTCCAGGTCAGAATATTGGAGTGGGTAGCCATTCCCCTCTCCAGGGGATCTTCCCAACCCAAAGATCAAACCCAGGTCTGCCACATTGCAGATGAATTCTTTACTGAGCCACCAGAGAAGCCCAAGTTGAAGCTCCAGTATTTTGATCACCTGATGCAAACAGCAGAATCATTGGAAAAGTCCTTGATGCTGGGAAAGATTGAGGGCAGAAGGAGAAGAGGGTGTAAGAGGATGAGCTTGCTGGATGGCATCACCAGTGCAATGGACATAAACTTGGGCAAACTTTAGGAGATGGTGAGGGACAGGGAGACCTGGAGTGCTGCAGTCCATGGGGTCACAAAGAGTCAGACACAACTGAGCTAACTGAACAATAATAACAAAGTATCATTCCAAGTTTTTTTATTGCCTTTGGATAAATATCCAAAAGTGGAATTCCTGGATTGTGTTTTTAATTTTTTGAGGAACCTCCATACTGTTTTCCACAGTGGCTACACCAGTTTACATTCCTACCAGTAGTGCACAGGAGTTCCCTTTGCTACACATCCTTGTCTCATGACCCATTTTGAGTTAATTTTTATTTATTAAAATATGAGGCTGAGGTCAGAGTTCATCTTTTTGCCTATAGCTATCTACTTGATCAGGTACCATTTGTTGATAAAAATATCCTTTGGTTTTCTTGCTTTATTTTACTGTACTGTAAAACAGTAAAAGATAACAGAAAAACACAAGTAAAAGAAACATAATCCATTTGGTTAGATTAAGGTAACATTTTGATGCATAACCCTTCTAAGCTGTTTTCTTTAGACATGGGTTTATCCTATTTATTCGGTTTCATAGCCTTATTTCACTGTGAACATGTTTACTGTTAATAAAATTGTGCAGTGTTTTTAACAGCTATGTAATGCTCCATTTTAAACCAACCCTATTCTGGATATTTGCATCTTTCCAATTCACTGTTAGACATGGTCATGCAGTATGGATTCTTGTGATTAAATATTTATATACACTTTCATGATTGTCTTTGGGTAAGTTCCCAGAAGTGGGATTGCTTCCAGAAAATTGCAGGCTATGGTGAATTTTTTTCCATCCTGAGATGTGTTTAAGAAAACTTTACTCTTATTTTCAAGTATGAGTTTGAGAGTGAGTGAGGGGTGGGGGACATTTTAATTTTACCTTAGATTGATTACAAGCTGGTGGGCCAGCTTGTACATGGATGTGAGTCAGCTCTGTCTGGAGAGATTCTTTATCCCTCCCTACCTCATATCTATGCTTCTGTTGGTTTGCATCATGATTCTCTTTTACTTTAAGAATTTTATGTTCTGTTTATTCTGTATTTTCTGTGTCCATGCATGTAGAGCTCAAGTTTGCAACATTAAGTTCTCACTTTTGGGGAAATTTTCTTTTCAGATCATAAAACAAAAAATTGGAATCATGAAAGTAGACAGGACTAAACTGAAAAAGACTCCTACCGAGGCTGTAAGTATCCAAAGTTTGCCTGTTTATTTCATTTTGGAAAAAATTCTTTGCAGTCAGTTCACTCATACTGATCTTCCAAACATATCATCATTTACATGTATACAGTGTAGTAAAACAACAACTTGTCTTGAAACATTGTTGACATTCATGTAGACTTCTTATGCTGTAGTTCAAGGAGCACAAGCTTTAGAATTAGACGTGTGTTTGAATTTTACTAGATTTTTGTGTCTGAGAGTTTATTAACTTGCCTGGTTTTCACAGCTGTAAAATAGCTTTGATAATTCCTCACTACTTGATGTGAAGCAGGTTGGCAGTATTGGGCACATAATCAGTTCATTTTCTAAATATAGCCACTTGGTTTTTTAAAAACTGGAACTACCTGGCAGGTATCACCCATGGGTATCACTATTGATATTTGTTCCAGTACTTAAAAGATTATTACATGGGCAGTTCTCCTGCCCTTTCCTTCAGTTTGACACTAATGAGTTTGAGAAGTGTTATCTTCCCACATCTGCTCCAGCATTGCAGGTAATCTTTCAGATTTTTGTTAATAGGTGAAGAAAATGTATTTCACTGTTCTAATTGCATGCCTTAATACATATATTTTCACATTTATTGGCCTTATGCCAGTTATCTGCTAGTGCTCTTTTATTTTGTATTTGACATTGAAATGTCAGTTTCTTACTGAATGCCATATATACTGAGTATATATATTTTACATACCCATTTATTTCCTTTTCATTTGGTTTTTGGCGTGTTTTGAAATCAAGAATTTTTGACAATTATATACTGAAGTTTTTTCAAAACTGAAGAACAAAAAGAAAACTTGCATGATGTCCTTAAACTTCCATGATAAATTCAACCTTATAGATAAGCAGAGAAATTCAAATTCAGATTCTTTATCTTTTACCTAGTAGTTTGTTATGGATTTGTTCTTGGAGTCATGCTTATGTGCAAATTCCTGATTCATGTTAGTTGACAGCTATTAGTAAGTTACTTAGGGTAAACTGGAAATGGAATTTTTAGATCATTGACTATGTACATTTTTAAGGCCTGAAGATGCCTATTTTCTTCAGGCAGCAAGCCCAATTGCCCATACTGTGATCAATACTAGGTATTATTTTTAAGGAAAACATGTATTTATTTGCAATTATTTATTTGGCCCTCTACACATTTCTTCCGCCAGTCTATTTTCTATATCTGTGGGCTTGGGTTTCTTTTGCTTTTTGCTTTTTTAATTCCATAGATATAAGTAAGCTCATATGGTATTTTGTCGTTCTCTGATGTATTTCAGTGCCCTCAAGGTTCATGCGTATTGTTACAAATGACAAGATTTCTTTCTTTATATGGCTGAATAGTATTTCATTGTATATAGGTACCATATCTTTATCCATTAGTCTATCAATGGACACTTAGGGTGTTTCCATATCTTGGCTGTTCATGTGGCAGTAAACATGGGGATTCATATATCCTTTCAAGTTAATGTTTTCACTCTCTAGATGAATACCCAGAAGTGGAATTGCTGGATCGTATGGTGGTACTGTTTTTAATTTTTTGAGGAACCTCCATACTGTTCTCTATAGTGGCTGCACACTTATTGATATCAGTAGCTGTGTGAAGGATTTTTTTTTCCCCTAGATTTGACATCTTTTTTGGAGCAACTCAGTATATACTGTGGTAGTTGGTATGCAGCCATTGAACTGACATGCTTTCTTTTGCATTACCATGAGTAAGGAAAATCTCAGTCTATTTACATTTATGTAGCAGGGACAAGATGGTAAAGATTTACTTTTGTCCCTGGTGCATTTAGTAAACTCCAAGGTCCATAGGGATCTTGATACTCCTGATAAAACAACATTGTTCTGGTATGTTAAATTGATGCTATTATACTAACTGGTGTAATAAATTCAAATCCTAAAAGATGATACTGTTAAAGTGCTACACTCAATATGCCAGCAAGTTTGGAAAGCTCAGCAGTGGCCACAGGACTGGAAAAGGGCAGTTTTCATTCCAATCCCGAAGAAAGGCAATGCCAAGGAATGTTCAGACTACCACACAATTGCACTAATTTCACACACTAGTAAAGTAATGCTCAAAATTCTCCAAGCTAGGCTTCAACAATACGTGAACCAAGAACGTCCAGATGTTCAAGCTCAATTTAGAGAAGGCAGAGGAACCAGAGATCAAATTGCCAAATATCCATTGGATCATAGAAAAAGCAATGAATTCCAGAAAAACATCTACTTCTGCTTTATTGACTATGCCAGAGCCTTTGACTGTGGATCAAAACAAAATATGGAAAATTCTTAAAGCTAGATAGGAATACTAGACCACCTTACCTGCCTCCTGAGAAATCTGTATGCAGGCTAAGAAGCACCAGTTAGAACCAGACATGGAACAATAGACTGGTCCAAATCGGGAAAGGACTGCATCAGGGCTATATGTTGTCACCCTGCTTATTTAACTTATATGCAGAGTACATCATGTGAAATTCCAGGCTGAATGAAACACAAACTTGGAATCAAGATTGCCGGGAGAAATATCAGTAACCTCAGATATGCAGATGATACCACCCTTATGGCAGAAAATGAAGAGGAGTTAAAGAACCTTTTGATGAAGGTGATAGAGGAGAGTGAAAAAGCTGGCTTAAAACTCAGCAGTCAAAAAATGAAGATCATGGCATCTAGTCCCATCACTTCATTGCAAATAGATGTGGAAACAATGGAAACAGTGACAGACTTTATTTTCTTGGGCTCTAAAATCACTCCAGATGGTGACTGCAGCCATGAAATTAAAAGACGCTTACTCCTTGGAAAAAAACTATGACAAACTTAGACAGCATATTAAAAATGCAAGAATATTACTTTGCAGACAAAGGTCCGTCTAGTCAAAGCTATGGTTTTTCCAGTAGTCATGTATGGATGTGAGAGTTGGACCATAAAGAACACTGAATGCTGAAGAATTGATACTTTTGAACTGTGGTGTTGGAGAAGGCTCTTGAGAGTCCCTTGGACTTCAAGGAGATCAACCCAGACAATCCTAAAGGAAATCAGTCCTGAATATTCACTGGGAGGACTGAAGCTGAAGCTCCAATACTTTGGCCACCTGATGCGAAGGGCTGACTCATTAGAATAAAGATTCTGATGCTGGGAAAGATTGAAGGCAGAAGGGGATGACAGAGGATGATATGGTTGGATGGCAATACCGACTCTATGAGTTTGAGCAAGCTCCAGAAGTTGGTAATGGACAGGGAGGCTTGGCATACTGCATTCCATGGGGTTACAGAGAGTCGAGCATGACTGAGGGACTGGACTGAACTGATGCTAACTGGGGCTTGTGACCAGAAAACACAAGCACTTAGGATGCCTCCGACATACATGTGCCAGAGAGTGCCCTTTGAAGGTTGAGTGCCTACCAGAAGTCTGGGAAATGTCAAGATTTCCTTCTGAAGTGAGAGACATAGTACCACACCTTGTACTACACACCATGAAGGTAGAGGAACAGTGTATGCCATGACTCTTTAGATTTTGGAGGCAGCATATGGCATGTTTACACATGCTATTTTGATCCATATATTGGATAACTTCTATGGTGATAGTAATGTTTGGATCTAGAAAAGACTGCAAAAGGTTCAAGCTATGATGTAAACTGCCCTACTCCATGGACATTATGGTCTAGCAGATCCAGGTGTCTACCCTAGTGTCAGCCGAAGGCACTATGTGATGCCTCTGGCAAGCCCCAATAGGAGAATAACAGCTTAAGACCTGGGGGGTAGAGTTTGGCCATTAGAAATTGAAGTGGTATTGATGGTAGGCTCAAGTAGATCCAAAAGGCACAAGTGAACTGCGTGAGCAGGTAGTTCATACTCCTAAGTTACCTGTTTCTACTGCTTCATACCTCTCCCTCAACCTGTTTTGACTTAAAGGAAAGAAAGAAAAGGTGCACGTCTGGTTTGTGGAAGGATTTTGTGCCAAGAATTTTTAATGCCTTAAATTTTCACAGAAACTTGAGATAGTTCTTAAAGCTCACTTTAGAGAGAGGAAAGATACCAGACTTAGCTTTAAAAAAAATTTGCTTTGCCCTTGAGCCCCTGTTGTTCCACGTTCAGTTTTGGCTGCTGAAAGTGCCCCTAGTTTAAATCTCACAACATTGCTAGATAAATAGGTTGTGTTAGTTTCTTTTGTGAAAGAGGATATGGAGAGTCAGAGATGTAGCTTACCAACTACCTTAATTCTAAAGCCCATGGCCACCCAAGATGGACAGGTTATGGTGGAGAGTTCTGATAAAATGTGGTCCACTGGAGAAGGGAATCGCAAACCACTTCAGTATTCTTGCCGTGAGAACCCCATGAAAAGGCAAAAAGAAATGACACTGAAAGATGAACTCCCCAAGTTGGTAGGTGCCCGATATACTACTGGAGAAGAGTGGAGAAATAACTCCAGAAAGAATGAAGAGACCGCGCCAAAGCAAAAACAACGCCCAATTGTTGATGTGACTGATGATGGAAGTAAAGTCCGATGCTGTAAAGAACAGTGTAGCATAGGAATCTGGAATGTTAGGTCCATGAATCAAGGTAAATTGGAAGTGGTCAAACAGGAGATGGCAAGAGGGAATATCGATATTGTAGGAATCAGTGAACTAATAAAATGGACTGGATTGGGTGAATTTAATTCAGATGACCATTGTATCTACTGCTGTGGGCAAGAATCCCTTAGAAGAAATGGAGTAGCCCTAAAAGTCAACAAAAGAGTCTGAAATGCAGTACTTGGGCACAATCTGAAAGATGACAGAATGATCTCTGTTTGTTTCCAAGACAAACCATTCAATATCCCAGTAATCCAAGTCTATGCTGCAAGCAGGAATTCTGAAGAAGCTGAAGTTGAATGTTATATGACCTTCTAGAACTCACACCCCCAAAAGATGTCCTTTTCATTATAGGGGATTGGAATGCAAAAGTGAGAAGTCAAGAGATCTATAAAGAAAGCTGAGCGCCGAAGAATTGATGCTTCTGAACTGTGGTGTTGCAGAAGACTCTTGAGAGTCCCTTGAACTGCAAGGAGATCAAACCGGTCAATCCTAAAGGAAATCAGTCCTGAATATTCATTGGAACAATTGATGATAAAGCTGCAACTCCAATACTTTGGTAACCTGATGCAAAGAACTGAATCATTGGAAAAGACCCTGATGCTGGGAAAGATTAAAGGCAGGAGGAGAAGGGGATGACAGAGGATGAGATGGTTGAATGGCATCACCAACTCGATCGACATGAATTCAATTAAGCTCCTGGAGTTGTTGAAGGACAGGGAAGCCTGGTGTGCTTCAGTCCATGGGGTCGCAAAGAATTGGACACAACAGAGTGACTGAACTGCCTGATGTTCTTGGTAACAGTATGCTGTCTCTCAATATTTATGCTCCTGTTATGTGAGATAAGTGCTTTATGTATGTGTAAACACTTGAGCTTCACATTTCCAAGGTAGTTCTTAAAAGGTCTTTTTTCCTGATGAGAAAACTGTGCCTAAGAGGTTGGATTTGCGTATGATCAAAGAACTTAGTAAAACATCAAGCTAAAAACTGAACCCGGATTTGTTTGGTTCCAAATCTAGGCCCATTCACAACATACCATACTGTTTTACAGAGTTAAATAGCAAGCGTGATCACTTCCAGTTGCCTTCCATTAATACAAGCTTCTCTGTCGCAGTCCCTATCCCTTCCCTGTCTCTCCCCACCCCCCACCATCCCACTTTTGAAAACTTACTATGAACTCTGAATCCATACCTTGTTACCTGACAAGGTACCTGACAGGCCCTTTTATCAGTAAAAAGAGAGCAGGAATATATGGAAATGGGAACCACAAGTAAGAATGGAATTCTAGTTTTAGTCAGTTCAGAAGATCTTTGTCTCCTATAATTGGATGGCTTAATATTGTGAAAAATATAGTCAATGCTAATCTTCACCTTTGTGAATTCACTGTGACTCCTCAGTGTTGCTCTGTTTGAACATTTCTAGTCACTTTGGTTAACTTTCAGACCATGATACAGACTCCTTCATTTTGTTTTTATTGATATTTAGCTTGTTTCCTTTATTTCTGTTGTTTGTACCCTTCCAAATAGTTGGTCTACAAGTTCATCCAGGTTTAAAAAAATAACACTGATGGCTTGTATCATTATGAGATTTCCATATTAATCTCAAATGATTGTCTGGACATTTTCCATTTTTCTTAAGTCCGTTCTATCAAAAGTTAAATTTTGATAGAAAACTGTGTTGACATAAGGGTGTTTTTCCCCCCCTGTTCTTTGTCAATGTGTCTCCCTCATACCCCAAAACACCCTTTTGTGAATATCTGTTTGTTTTTCTCAGCCTGCAGACTGCAGAGCCTTAATAGACAAACTCAAAGTTTGTAATGATGAGCAACTTCTTTTGGAACTGCAGCAGATCAAAACATGGAACATTGGAAAGGTATGTAAACCCATGCTCCCAAAAGAGAATAGTATTGGGCACATAATCAGTTCATTTTCTAAATATAGCCACTTGGTTTTTTAAAAACTGGAACTACCTGGCAGGTATCACCCATGGGTATCACTATTGATATTTGTTCCAGTACTTAAAAGATTATTACATGGGCAGTTCTCCTGCCCTTTCCTTCAGTTTGACACTAATGAGTTTGAGAAGTGTTATCTTCCCACATCTGCTCCAGCATTGCAGGTAATCTTTCAGATTTTTGTTAATAGGTGAAGAAAATGTATTTCACTGTTCTAATTGCATGCCTTAATACATATATTTTCACATTTATTGGCCTTATGCCAGTTATCTGCTAGTGCTCTTTTATTTTGTATTTGACATTGAAATGTCAGTTTCTTACTGAATGCCATATATACTGAGTATATATATTTTACATACCCATTTATTTCCTTTTCATTTGGTTTTTGGCGTGTTTTGAAATCAAGAATTTTTGACAATTATATACTGAAGTTTTTTCAAAACTGAAGAACAAAAAGAAAACTTGCATGATGTCCTTAAACTTCCATGATAAATTCAACCTTATAGATAAGCAGAGAAATTCAAATTCAGATTCTTTATCTTTTACCTAGTAGTTTGTTATGGATTTGTTCTTGGAGTCATGCTTATGTGCAAATTCCTGATTCATGTTAGTTGACAGCTATTAGTAAGTTACTTAGGGTAAACTGGAAATGGAATTTTTAGATCATTGACTATGTACATTTTTAAGGCCTGAAGATGCCTATTTTCTTCAGGCAGCAAGCCCAATTGCCCATACTGTGATCAATACTAGGTATTATTTTTAAGGAAAACATGTATTTATTTGCAATTATTTATTTGGCCCTCTACACATTTCTTCCGCCAGTCTATTTTCTATATCTGTGGGCTTGGGTTTCTTTTGCTTTTTGCTTTTTTAATTCCATAGATATAAGTAAGCTCATATGGTATTTTGTCGTTCTCTGATGTATTTCAGTGCCCTCAAGGTTCATGCGTATTGTTACAAATGACAAGATTTCTTTCTTTATATGGCTGAATAGTATTTCATTGTATATAGGTACCATATCTTTATCCATTAGTCTATCAATGGACACTTAGGGTGTTTCCATATCTTGGCTGTTCATGTGGCAGTAAACATGGGGATTCATATATCCTTTCAAGTTAATGTTTTCACTCTCTAGATGAATACCCAGAAGTGGAATTGCTGGATCGTATGGTGGTACTGTTTTTAATTTTTTGAGGAACCTCCATACTGTTCTCTATAGTGGCTGCACACTTATTGATATCAGTAGCTGTGTGAAGGATTTTTTTTTCCCCTAGATTTGACATCTTTTTTGGAGCAACTCAGTATATACTGTGGTAGTTGGTATGCAGCCATTGAACTGACATGCTTTCTTTTGCATTACCATGAGTAAGGAAAATCTCAGTCTATTTACATTTATGTAGCAGGGACAAGATGGTAAAGATTTACTTTTGTCCCTGGTGCATTTAGTAAACTCCAAGGTCCATAGGGATCTTGATACTCCTGATAAAACAACATTGTTCTGGTATGTTAAATTGATGCTATTATACTAACTGGTGTAATAAATTCAAATCCTAAAAGATGATACTGTTAAAGTGCTACACTCAATATGCCAGCAAGTTTGGAAAGCTCAGCAGTGGCCACAGGACTGGAAAAGGGCAGTTTTCATTCCAATCCCGAAGAAAGGCAATGCCAAGGAATGTTCAGACTACCACACAATTGCACTAATTTCACACACTAGTAAAGTAATGCTCAAAATTCTCCAAGCTAGGCTTCAACAATACGTGAACCAAGAACGTCCAGATGTTCAAGCTCAATTTAGAGAAGGCAGAGGAACCAGAGATCAAATTGCCAAATATCCATTGGATCATAGAAAAAGCAATGAATTCCAGAAAAACATCTACTTCTGCTTTATTGACTATGCCAGAGCCTTTGACTGTGGATCAAAACAAAATATGGAAAATTCTTAAAGCTAGATAGGAATACTAGACCACCTTACCTGCCTCCTGAGAAATCTGTATGCAGGCTAAGAAGCACCAGTTAGAACCAGACATGGAACAATAGACTGGTCCAAATCGGGAAAGGACTGCATCAGGGCTATATGTTGTCACCCTGCTTATTTAACTTATATGCAGAGTACATCATGTGAAATTCCAGGCTGAATGAAACACAAACTTGGAATCAAGATTGCCGGGAGAAATATCAGTAACCTCAGATATGCAGATGATACCACCCTTATGGCAGAAAATGAAGAGGAGTTAAAGAACCTTTTGATGAAGGTGATAGAGGAGAATGAAAAAGCTGGCTTAAAACTCAGCAGTCAAAAAATGAAGATCATGGCATCTAGTCCCATCACTTCATTGCAAATAGATGTGGAAACAATGGAAACAGTGACAGACTTTATTTTCTTGGGCTCTAAAATCACTCCAGATGGTGACTGCAGCCATGAAATTAAAAGACGCTTACTCCTTGGAAAAAAACTATGACAAACTTAGACAGCATATTAAAAATGCAAGAATATTACTTTGCAGACAAAGGTCCGTCTAGTCAAAGCTATGGTTTTTCCAGTAGTCATGTATGGATGTGAGAGTTGGACCATAAAGAACACTGAATGCTGAAGAATTGATACTTTTGAACTGTGGTGTTGGAGAAGGCTCTTGAGAGTCCCTTGGACTTCAAGGAGATCAACCCAGACAATCCTAAAGGAAATCAGTCCTGAATATTCACTGGGAGGACTGAAGCTGAAGCTCCAATACTTTGGCCACCTGATGCGAAGGGCTGACTCATTAGAATAAAGATTCTGATGCTGGGAAAGATTGAAGGCAGAAGGGGATGACAGAGGATGATATGGTTGGATGGCAATACCGACTCTATGAGTTTGAGCAAGCTCCAGAAGTTGGTAATGGACAGGGAGGCTTGGCATACTGCATTCCATGGGGTTACAGAGAGTCGAGCATGACTGAGGGACTGGACTGAACTGATGCTAACTGGGGCTTGTGACCAGAAAACACAAGCACTTAGGATGCCTCCGACATACATGTGCCAGAGAGTGCCCTTTGAAGGTTGAGTGCCTACCAGAAGTCTGGGAAATGTCAAGATTTCCTTCTGAAGTGAGAGACATAGTACCACACCTTGTACTACACACCATGAAGGTAGAGGAACAGTGTATGCCATGACTCTTTAGATTTTGGAGGCAGCATATGGCATGTTTACACATGCTATTTTGATCCATATATTGGATAACTTCTATGGTGATAGTAATGTTTGGATCTAGAAAAGACTGCAAAAGGTTCAAGCTATGATGTAAACTGCCCTACTCCATGGACATTATGGTCTAGCAGATCCAGGTGTCTACCCTAGTGTCAGCCGAAGGCACTATGTGATGCCTCTGGCAAGCCCCAATAGGAGAATAACAGCTTAAGACCTGGGGGGTAGAGTTTGGCCATTAGAAATTGAAGTGGTATTGATGGTAGGCTCAAGTAGATCCAAAAGGCACAAGTGAACTGCGTGAGCAGGTAGTTCATACTCCTAAGTTACCTGTTTCTACTGCTTCATACCTCTCCCTCAACCTGTTTTGACTTAAAGGAAAGAAAGAAAAGGTGCACGTCTGGTTTGTGGAAGGATTTTGTGCCAAGAATTTTTAATGCCTTAAATTTTCACAGAAACTTGAGATAGTTCTTAAAGCTCACTTTAGAGAGAGGAAAGATACCAGACTTAGCTTTAAAAAAAATTTGCTTTGCCCTTGAGCCCCTGTTGTTCCACGTTCAGTTTTGGCTGCTGAAAGTGCCCCTAGTTTAAATCTCACAACATTGCTAGATAAATAGGTTGTGTTAGTTTCTTTTGTGAAAGAGGATATGGAGAGTCAGAGATGTAGCTTACCAACTACCTTAATTCTAAAGCCCATGGCCACCCAAGATGGACAGGTTATGGTGGAGAGTTCTGATAAAATGTGGTCCACTGGAGAAGGGAATCGCAAACCACTTCAGTATTCTTGCCGTGAGAACCCCATGAAAAGGCAAAAAGAAATGACACTGAAAGATGAACTCCCCAAGTTGGTAGGTGCCCGATATACTACTGGAGAAGAGTGGAGAAATAACTCCAGAAAGAATGAAGAGACCGCGCCAAAGCAAAAACAACGCCCAATTGTTGATGTGACTGATGATGGAAGTAAAGTCCGATGCTGTAAAGAACAGTGTAGCATAGGAATCTGGAATGTTAGGTCCATGAATCAAGGTAAATTGGAAGTGGTCAAACAGGAGATGGCAAGAGGGAATATCGATATTGTAGGAATCAGTGAACTAATAAAATGGACTGGATTGGGTGAATTTAATTCAGATGACCATTGTATCTACTGCTGTGGGCAAGAATCCCTTAGAAGAAATGGAGTAGCCCTAAAAGTCAACAAAAGAGTCTGAAATGCAGTACTTGGGCACAATCTGAAAGATGACAGAATGATCTCTGTTTGTTTCCAAGACAAACCATTCAATATCCCAGTAATCCAAGTCTATGCTGCAAGCAGGAATTCTGAAGAAGCTGAAGTTGAATGTTATATGACCTTCTAGAACTCACACCCCCAAAAGATGTCCTTTTCATTATAGGGGATTGGAATGCAAAAGTGAGAAGTCAAGAGATCTATAAAGAAAGCTGAGCGCCGAAGAATTGATGCTTCTGAACTGTGGTGTTGCAGAAGACTCTTGAGAGTCCCTTGAACTGCAAGGAGATCAAACCGGTCAATCCTAAAGGAAATCAGTCCTGAATATTCATTGGAACAATTGATGATAAAGCTGCAACTCCAATACTTTGGTAACCTGATGCAAAGAACTGAATCATTGGAAAAGACCCTGATGCTGGGAAAGATTAAAGGCAGGAGGAGAAGGGGATGACAGAGGATGAGANAAAGGAAATCAGTCCTGAATATTCATTGGAACAATTGATGATAAAGCTGCAACTCCAATACTTTGGTAACCTGATGCAAAGAACTGAATCATTGGAAAAGACCCTGATGCTGGGAAAGATTAAAGGCAGGAGGAGAAGGGGATGACAGAGGATGAGATGGTTGAATGGCATCACCAACTCGATCGACATGAATTCAATTAAGCTCCTGGAGTTGTTGAAGGACAGGGAAGCCTGGTGTGCTTCAGTCCATGGGGTCGCAAAGAATTGGACACAACAGAGTGACTGAACTGCCTGATGTTCTTGGTAACAGTATGCTGTCTCTCAATATTTATGCTCCTGTTATGTGAGATAAGTGCTTTATGTATGTGTAAACACTTGAGCTTCACATTTCCAAGGTAGTTCTTAAAAGGTCTTTTTTCCTGATGAGAAAACTGTGCCTAAGAGGTTGGATTTGCGTATGATCAAAGAACTTAGTAAAACATCAAGCTAAAAACTGAACCCGGATTTGTTTGGTTCCAAATCTAGGCCCATTCACAACATACCATACTGTTTTACAGAGTTAAATAGCAAGCGTGATCACTTCCAGTTGCCTTCCATTAATACAAGCTTCTCTGTCGCAGTCCCTATCCCTTCCCTGTCTCTCCCCACCCCCCACCATCCCACTTTTGAAAACTTACTATGAACTCTGAATCCATACCTTGTTACCTGACAAGGTACCTGACAGGCCCTTTTATCAGTAAAAAGAGAGCAGGAATATATGGAAATGGGAACCACAAGTAAGAATGGAATTCTAGTTTTAGTCAGTTCAGAAGATCTTTGTCTCCTATAATTGGATGGCTTAATATTGTGAAAAATATAGTCAATGCTAATCTTCACCTTTGTGAATTCACTGTGACTCCTCAGTGTTGCTCTGTTTGAACATTTCTAGTCACTTTGGTTAACTTTCAGACCATGATACAGACTCCTTCATTTTGTTTTTATTGATATTTAGCTTGTTTCCTTTATTTCTGTTGTTTGTACCCTTCCAAATAGTTGGTCTACAAGTTCATCCAGGTTTAAAAAAATAACACTGATGGCTTGTATCATTATGAGATTTCCATATTAATCTCAAATGATTGTCTGGACATTTTCCATTTTTCTTAAGTCCGTTCTATCAAAAGTTAAATTTTGATAGAAAACTGTGTTGACATAAGGGTGTTTTTCCCCCCCTGTTCTTTGTCAATGTGTCTCCCTCATACCCCAAAACACCCTTTTGTGAATATCTGTTTGTTTTTCTCAGCCTGCAGACTGCAGAGCCTTAATAGACAAACTCAAAGTTTGTAATGATGAGCAACTTCTTTTGGAACTGCAGCAGATCAAAACATGGAACATTGGAAAGGTATGTAAACCCATGCTCCCAAAAGAGAAACCACAATGAGGTGACCTCATTCAGCAGTTGCTTAATAAGCATCTAGTGTGTGTGTGTGTGTGTGTCTTGCACATCTCTAGACTGGTAATTTTAGCCTGTGAATGGTTACCAAGGAAGTTTTGAAAGAAATGTAAAGGGAAAATTTTGCTCACTGAGGGTGAAGATTGCTTATACAGGTGATGATAAATAAACTCAACCACAAAATACTTTTAGTTTAACTGACAGTGTGAGTTTGAGATAGTCTCAGGATTTTTACTTTTAGTTTAAAAGACTCTTCTTTCAATAACTCTAAAAAGAAGCACTTCAGATAAAATGGATTTTAGCAAAGAAAGTCCTGGTGTTTTTAGACCTCAGAGTATAGCCAGAATTCTCCCTCTGAAGACCTAGCTACAGAGATTTTGTGGTGTCTCCTGGTGTTAGAACATGTATGTTTTGATGAATAAAACAATGAACTCAGGTCCATGTGGCTCAGAGTATGATTTTTCTCATTGGTTTCTGTATTAGTGGGGGATTGAAGAGAAGCAAAGTTGGGAGGTGAACTTGTCTACGTATCATGATCAGCAATCTATCGTAACAAAGCTCAGCTGCAAAGTACCCACACAGTACTTTTACCTTATTCTTATATATTCCTCTTTCTCTTCCCTTCTCCAGTGCGAGTTATATCACTGGGTGGATCTGTTGGACCGCTTCGATGGGATTCTGGCAGACGCTGGACAGACAGTGGAGAATATGTCATGGATGCTCGTGTGTGATAGGCCGGAAAAAGAACAACTGAAAATGCTTCTCTTGGCTGTGTTGAACTTCACAGCCTTACTCATTGAGTACAGCTTTTCCCGGCATCTCTATAGTTCCATAGAGGTAGGAGAAGTTTAAGCCTATATAGTCTGTTCTTTTCTAGAATTCTTCATGTCCAGAATAGTGAAATTGTTATTTCTTTCTGATGATTCTTTCCTTTTCGTTATGAAGTTCTGGGGTTTTCAACATCAAAGACGATGGTAGGATGTTTCTTGGCTAAAGAAACCCTTCAGGGTGTTGATGAGAAGGTTCTTTACTGTCACATTCACCTCGTCTTTTAAGATTAAAGGAATTAATGAGAATGTAATACATGTATTGAAGTGTTCTTGGGAATTTTAAGGAATTGATTTTTGTCCCAAGTTATCAGAACAGCCCCAGATTACTTTAATATGACATAATTTGATTACCTTGAGACATCACTGGACTTGGTGCTCTTCTAAGTTTTAGTGTGCTGCTTTTCAGTCTCTTCTCCCCTCTCCCCAAAATAAATGTTAATAGCATGCTATGTATTCTTAAAAGAGTATAGTGGGCATGGGAATTAGTGAACTTTTGAATTCGTCAGGAATCAGTATAAGAAGCAGTTCTCTTCCTTTAGCCTAACTTTGGAGTTTTTATCACTATTGATTTAGTGCCCTGTTGTTTGTTGTGTTAGTTTTCTTGTCTTCATTAAAGAACTAGAATCAGAACAAACAGGTAGAAAGTAAATGGCTTAAGAAGAAAAATGAACTGAATTAAAGACAGCACCTGAGCAATCTGTTGAAGATAAATAAGTTGCAAAAGGAAATCCATAGCTTTCTGGATAATCAGCAGTCAGAAATACTTTGGTTCATTTCCAGTTAAATTACATACTGATACATACTGATTTTAACACTAACCAAATGTTTCAGTATATTGGTGAATTTTTATTTTATTAAAAAGCAAAAATAATTACTTGGGTTATTGTTAAATACACTGTAACAGTTTTAAGTACCACCAACTGTTGTTATTTTTAGTTTCTATATAAAGAACCCTGTATTTTATCTAACTCCAATTTTATATTTGTTGTAAAGGATACAGAAGGAGCAAAAATTATCTTACTCTACTTTTAGTCTAATTGGAGAGTTAATGTTTTGAGTTCTGCTGTATTAAAATGCCACATTTGTCTCTTGTCATTGGTTTCTTGCTATGGAGATGCCTATGTAATTTTGAACTACTGTTTACTTTTTTTAAACTTAAATTGGACTTTCATGCTGCCAAATTGTAAGCTTCTTGAGCATTAGATTGCATGTTGCTGCTACTGCTGTCGCTTCAGTCATGTCTGACTCTGTGCGACCCCATAGATGGCAGCCCACCAGGCTCCCCCGTCCCTGGTCTGTCTCTTATACACATCTAGATGTGTATAAGAGACAGGTATTGAAGTGTTCTTGGGAATTTTAAGGAATTGATTTTTGTCCCAAGTTATCAGAACAGCCCCAGATTACTTTAATATGACATAATTTGATTACCTTGAGACATCACTGGACTTGGTGCTCTTCTAAGTTTTAGTGTGCTGCTTTTCAGTCTCTTCTCCCCTCTCCCCAAAATAAATGTTAATAGCATGCTATGTATTCTTAAAAGAGTATAGTGGGCATGGGAATTAGTGAACTTTTGAATTCGTCAGGAATCAGTATAAGAAGCAGTTCTCTTCCTTTAGCCTAACTTTGGAGTTTTTATCACTATTGATTTAGTGCCCTGTTGTTTGTTGTGTTAGTTTTCTTGTCTTCATTAAAGAACTAGAATCAGAACAAACAGGTAGAAAGTAAATGGCTTAAGAAGAAAAATGAACTGAATTAAAGACAGCACCTGAGCAATCTGTTGAAGATAAATAAGTTGCAAAAGGAAATCCATAGCTTTCTGGATAATCAGCAGTCAGAAATACTTTGGTTCATTTCCAGTTAAATTACATACTGATACATACTGATTTTAACACTAACCAAATGTTTCAGTATATTGGTGAATTTTTATTTTATTAAAAAGCAAAAATAATTACTTGGGTTATTGTTAAATACACTGTAACAGTTTTAAGTACCACCAACTGTTGTTATTTTTAGTTTCTATATAAAGAACCCTGTATTTTATCTAACTCCAATTTTATATTTGTTGTAAAGGATACAGAAGGAGCAAAAATTATCTTACTCTACTTTTAGTCTAATTGGAGAGTTAATGTTTTGAGTTCTGCTGTATTAAAATGCCACATTTGTCTCTTGTCATTGGTTTCTTGCTATGGAGATGCCTATGTAATTTTGAACTACTGTTTACTTTTTTTAAACTTAAATTGGACTTTCATGCTGCCAAATTGTAAGCTTCTTGAGCATTAGATTGCATGTTGCTGCTACTGCTGTCGCTTCAGTCATGTCTGACTCTGTGCGACCCCATAGATGGCAGCCCACCAGGCTCCCCCGTCCCTGGGATTCTCCAGGCAAGAACACTGGAGTGGGTTGCCATTTCATTCTCCAATGCATGAAAGTGAAAAGTGAAAGTGAAGTCTCTGAGTTGTGTCTGACTCTTAGTGACCCCATGGATTGCAGCCCACCAGGCTCCTCCATCCATGGGATTTTCCAGGCAAGAGTACTGGAGTGGAGTGCCATTGCCTTCTCTGTAGATTGCATGTTCTAGGTGCTCAAATATTTACAAATCTTTTTATATTGTTAAACTTCTTGATAACTTTGTAATTGTTGATAAATCTATTACTCTGTTGGCATTTCAAGTTTTCAAAGTCACCTTTTTGTCCCCTGTAGCACTTGACAACTTTATTGGCTTCTTCTGATATGCAAGTGGTGCTGGCAGTCCTCAACCTTCTATATGTGTTTAGCAAAAGATCTAATTATATCACACGCCTTGGATCTGACAAGAGAACTCCACTGCTAACCCGGCTGCAGCATTTGGCAGAGGTGAGTCATTGGTGAAGAGTTAACAGAGCATGAAATTTGGACCCTAGTATTCCTTTTCACAGGTGTTTCTTGCACTATCAAAATGAATAGGAAACCCTAAGTTAACTTCCTATTAGCTTCCCTGGTGGCTCAGAGGTTAAAGCGTCTGCCTCCAATGCAGGAGACCCAGGTTCGATCCCTGGGTCGGGAAGATCCCCTGGAAAAGGAAATGGTAACCCACTCCAGTATTCTTGCCTGGAGAATCCCATGGACGGAGGAGCCTGCTAGTCCACGGGGTTGCAGAGTCGGACACGACTGAGCAACTTCACTCACTCACTCACGTTAACTTTACTGGCCTAATTAAGTAGGACTATTGGGGACCATTTAGAAGCTAAGTACCCCCCCCCCAAAATCGTAGGAAGTATTCTCAATTTTATGAAGTAATTTTGAGGAATTTCATGGATCTCTGTTCAAAAAGAATCTCTTAATTCAGAAATGCCACTTCTTTTCTGGAAAGAAAGTTTAGAATCAGATTCTACTTGGAAGGAAATACTGGCTGCAAAAATCTGGATTTTGAGTCCTGGCCTACCTACCTTGTTAGTTCTGATAGCAGTTTTTTCATCTGAGAATTTAGTTATATCTACCTTAAGAGTATTTTCAGAATAAAATAAAATGTAGGGTTCTTAGTGCTATGATGTGGTGGTAGTAATTGTTATTGAAGGCAAAAAACACTAATGTTAAAAGTTCAGCTTAGTCAAACTGTTGTCTACTAGTCCTATTGATAATACATAACTAAGATTTGAGAGAAAGAACCATTGCTAAGGTTTCTTGGAAGAAAATTTATAGGGCTAACTTTTTATTAATAAAAGCAGAATATAAATAGTTACCTCACAAGTCATAAAACTCGAGTTTCAGGCTAATTTTAGGTGTGTGGTTACTTAAAAATCAATTTTGCATGATTATAGATATAACACATTATAAAAATTCTAGGATATATAGGAAACTAGAAAAATAATAATCACCAGTTATTCATCTAGATGTAGCATCCCTTAAAAATTGAGCATATTTTCTTGGATTTGCAAATATGAGATTTTTTAAAACCATTTCTCATTGAAGTTTTTCAGTGACTCAGTTAACTCAGTTGATGTGAGCCAGTTGTTAATATGCACAGATATTACTGAACTGAAAATGTAGCAGAAGTACTCCAAGAAGTCTTGAATCTGTTAAAAGCCAGTTGGTTTGGTTTTTGTGAAGGTCTGGGATACTCGTTCTCAGACTTGACCATGCATGAGAAAGAATTGACTTATTAAAGCATAGGTTAGGGCCTGGTAATGTGCATTGCTAACAAGTTTCCAGGTGAGGCTACTGGTCCAAGTATTATTCTTTGAAAACATTGGTCTAGTCTATCCTATTGGGCAAAGTTACAGAATCTTACCAGATTCTTACAGTTCCATCCCAAAGGCATCAAGACCTTTTCCCCTGAAGTCTGAATATATACCCATTCTTTAGCAAATCCCATCTAGTGAGGTAGTATCAAATATGCTATGTGTTCTTAATTGCCAGGATCACATGGAGACTCTTTTAGGTGAGGACAGAGAGATTCAGAAGTTACATTACTTTTAGGAAAAGCCTATGAACTTTTAGCCTCTGATAAAGTGTGAGATGTGATATCTTTATAGTGTTGATTACGGTTTTTATCCCAAACCTGGGTGTCAGCCTGAACCCGGCTCCTTGAATCCACATCCACATCTTCCATTTGATAACATTCAAGAAGTATATGACTAATCCTGTGCTGGATTTTGTTTTATAAAAAACCAAAAGCTCACATAGTAGTTGAGAAAGTGATATATATGCATAATTAAAAGGAGAAAGAACTAGTTATTGTGAGTAGTACTGATAAGTACCCTGGAATCTTAAACATTCCATTGATTTATCTTGTTGGTGGCATTTTTTTTTTCATAATAAAATTATGTGCTCAGTATTTTAACATTTTGGAAATATACAGAAGAAAATTTATAATGATGTGTGTATCTGCTCATCATTTTGGTACATTTTCTTAGTCTTCAGGCATATTTCTTTACATATCTGAATGCATATATGTAACTTTATATCCTGCTTTATTTACTTAATGTACTAACATCCATTGTTTTCCCATATTAACTTTACATAATTTTGTGAGAAATGTTTCTTTGTATTTAATAATGGTAACATCTCAGAAATGTCACAACATCACAGACTTTCATGAATCAAGTTTGGCTTCACATGATCTTTTAAGGATCCCAGCTTACAACTTTCTTGTTGTTAAATCACAAAAGATAGGAAGATTTGTGGGTGACAGTAATAGTAGAAGTATTCTAAAACAGGTAGTTGTGACAACAGAAGAGACAGAGGGAAAGTAATTGTAAAGATGTATAGCCTTTCAAGCTTACTCTGTCTTGCAAATTCAGATCATTGGTTTGACTTACCTGTTACCCCTAAGTACCATCAAGTGTCTATATATCCCTTATCCTCACAGTTTTCAGCAAATTCTTATTTCTTCAATGGAAGTCTGGGGAATCATGAAGAAAATATTGAAAAGTGAATGAGGAAGTACTTTTCCTATTGGGTATTAGCCTTTTTTTATAAAGCTAAAAGGAGTTAAAGTTGTGTAGTAACAATAGTGGAAAGTTTCCAGAAATAGATGTGACGTGTAAGAATTACTAAGCTTAACCATTTCTGGTTTTTGATATAAAGTGGTACTTGGAACTGTTCCTTTTACTTGAATACTTAGAGGCCATTGTAGGTTTTCTAATTGGCCTAATTACAATATTGTTGTGTCTCAGGGAATAGAGAAGCCTGAGGAAAGGGAGAGAGGTGCCAGTCAGAACACACATTTTTTTCCATTAAATTTGCCATCTTGTAGGGGTGTGATTGATGGCACCCCAAAATAATGACAGTTGTAATAGCAATTATAACTGATCATATAGATCATCGTAACAAATGTAATGATGAAAAAGTTTGAAATATTGCAAGAATTACCAAATGAGACACAGAGACATGAAGTGAGCAAATGTTGGAAAAATGAAGAATAAGCATGAGAGAGCAAGAACAAAGTCCAAATTTGCTTTAACTGATTCTGTCTTTCTATTTTGTTTCATTTATCTCTACTCCAGTTTTACGGTTTCCTTCTTTCTGTTTGGTTTGGGTTTAGTTTGCTGGACTGTTAGGGTACTGATTTGAAATTTTTTCTTTCTTATAAATAAATGGTGGCAATGAACAACTGCAAATTTTCCTCTGTATACTGCTTTATCACATAAGGTATAGCATGAATTTTGATATGAAATGTTTTCATTTTCATTCATCTCAAGGAATATTCTAATTTCCCTTTTGATTTCTTCTTTTACCCATTGTTTGTTAAGAGTATATTTCCATGTGTTTGTGAATTTTCCAGATTTCCTTCTGTTAAAGATTTCTAGTTTCTTTCCATTGTCACTGGATATGATACTTTGTACTATTTTATTGTTTTTTCTTAAAGTTTCTTAGTTTGTATTGTGGCCTAAGCTATGGTCTGTGTGAGAGACTGTTAATTATTTGTACTTCAGAAGAATGTATATTCTGCTGTTTGTTAGGCAAATTGTTCCATATATATATAATATATATCTGTTAGGTCTAGTTAATTTAATGTTCAAGTCTTATATTTCTTTGTCTTATCTTTTGTCTAGTTATTTATGTATTCCCTGTGTATTACAACTAACATCTTCATTAATGAGTTGTTCAAATTAGTACCAACTTAGTTTTAAGAGTAGCCAAAAAGTTTCCTCCTATATAGTACTTTCCTCTCACTTTTATGTTGTTGTTATACATCTTTATATATTGTGTTTCTATCAACATAGATGTAGAATTTACTTTTTTATAGTTATGAAACACACAGAACAAAAAGGAATTACAAACCAAAAATAATTATGCATTTTATACTTAGCTGTGAAATTAATTTAGTGGTGTTCTTAATTTCTTCATATGGAGTCAGGTTACTATGGCATATCCTTTCATATCTGCTCTTTTAGCATTTCTTATAGGCAGGTCTACTAGCAACAAACTGTCAGCTTTTATCTGAGAAAATATTAGTTGTGCAAGATATAGAATTCTAATTAGCAGTTACTTTCTTTCAGCACTTTGAATGTGTTTTCCCACTTCATTCTGGCCCCTGTGGTTTCTGATGAGAAATCAGCTGTGAGGATCCCTTGTATATAACAAATCACATCTTGCTGCCTTCAAGATTATTCTGTCTTGGTCTTTGAAATTTTGATTATGTCTTTTTGTGAATCTGTGTATTTTTATCCTATTGAAATTCATTGAGCTTCTTGGGTTTGTAGATTCATATCTATTGTCAAATTTGAGATGTTTTGGCTATTATTTCTTTAAATAATTTCTTTGCCTTTCTCTCTTCTCCTTGAATTCCCATTTTGTATATGTTGGTATACTTGATGAAGTCCCACAGAACTCTTAACTTTCATTTACTTTTTTCTGTCTGCTCTTCAGACTTGATAATCTCAATAGACCTATCTTTAAGCTCATTGATTTTTTTTGTCACCTTCCAATATTTATTTTCAAATAAATTTGTCAGAATGTTTACAAAAGTATTCAGTTCAGTTCAGTCGCTCAATCGTGTCCGACTCTGCAAACCCATAAACCGACCACAGCACACCAGGCCTCCCTGTCCATCACCAACTCGCGGAGTTCATTCAGACTCAAGTCCATTGAGTCAGTGATGCCATCCATCCTTCTCATCCTCTGTCATCCCCTTCTCCTCCTGCCTCAATCTTTCCCAGCATCAGGGTCTTTTCAAATGAGATTGGCGCAACAGTATTTGTTGTTTGAGACAGTGAATTTTAAATCATTATAACTAGTCTCAAACACGTCTTTGTTAATCAAAATGGGAACCATTACAATCAGCATATTTTTGACAACAAGAAATAAGTTTGTTTATTCCTGTAGCATAAACATCCAAACAATGTGGTTTTTTTTAATCCAAAAAACAATGTGTTGTGTGTTTTTGTTTTTTTTTCTTTAATTTTTGGTTAGCTCATGAAGCACCCAGTTAGTGAGTTTTGTCACCTTTCCAGTTTGCTTCAAATGCTGAATGACCGTCGAATGGTCAACATTTTCTTTGGCAGCTTCTCACGTAGTTGTAAGAGCGTCAGTTTCAATGATTGGTCTCAGTCGGTTGTTAACAACTTCCAGTGGCTGTCCACTGCAATCCTAATCTTCAAGGCTCTTGTCCTCTTTGCAGAACTTCTTGAACCACCACTACACTGTACGTTCCCTAGCAGTTCCTGGGCCAAGTGCGTTGTCAGTGTTGAGAGTTGTTTCTGCTGCCTTACAACCCATTTTGAACTCAAATAACAAAATCACTCAAATATGCTTTTTGTCTAAAATCATTTCCATAGTCCAAAATAAGCAAAAAATAAATGATTAGCAAAAGAAATATGAAGCGAGAAAAGCACATTAAAATGATGTACAAAAAAATGACATTTATTTTATCATGTATTCTGATATCAAACAGCAGATTTTAGCAATGCAGAAACTGCAGTTACATTTGCATCAAACTAATAATACATGTTCAGTGTTGAAAATTAACTCAAAAGAAAATTATAAAGAAAATAACAGTAATCTTCAGCTCTCACCATGTAGATAAAAAAAATAACATTGTGTTTCATGTGCTGCTTTTCCCAATACGTAACCTATGGAGAGTATTTTCCCACAGCGTTAAGATTTTTAAAGATTGGACAACAGTCTTAGTTTCCAAACCACCCTCCGGATCCTCCATTGGTGCCCTTGACTGGTACCTTCTCTTTTGCTGCCTCCAAATGTTGGACTGGCTTAGTGCTTCACCCAGATTCTGTCACTAATCCATCTATATTCTGCTTATGTGATCCTATCCAGTTTCCTGGTTTTAAGGACCATTAACTCCCCAAATTACGTGATTTCTTTGAACCTCAAACTTGTATATTTACTGCCTTCTAAACATCTATTTCTGCTTTATTGACTATGCCAAAGCCTTTGACTGTGTGGATCACAATAAACTGTGGAAAATTCTGAAAGAGATGCGAATACCAGACCACCTGACGTGCCTCTTGAGAAACCTGTATGCAGGTCAGGAAGCAACACTTAAAACTGTTAGAACTGGACATGTTAGAACTGTTAGAACTGGACTGGTTCCAAACAGGAAAAGTATATCAAGGCTGTATATTGTCACCCTGCTTATTTAACTTACATGCAGAGTACATCATGAGAAACGCTGGGCTGGAAGAAGCACAAGCTGGAATCAAGATTGCCGGGAGAAATATCAATAACCTCAGACATGCAGATGACACCACCCTTATGGCAGAAAGTGAAGAGGAACTAAAAAGCCTCTTGATGAAAGTGAAAGTGGAGAGTGAAAAAGTTGGCTTAAAGCTGAATATTCAGAAAATGAAGATCATGGCATCTGGTCCCATCACTTCATGGGAAATAGATGAGGAAACAGTGGAAACAGTGTCAGACTTTATTTTTGTGGGCTCCAAAATCACTGCAGATGGTGACTACAGCCGTGAAATTAAAAGATGCTTACTCCTTGAAAGACAAGTTATGACCAACCTAGATAGCATATTCAAAAGGAGAGACATTACTTTGCCAACAAAGGTCTGTCTAGTCAAGGCTATGGTTTTTCCTTTGGTCATGTATGGATGTGAGAGTTGGACTGTGAAGAAGGCTGAGCGCTGAAGAATTGATGCTTTTGAACTGTGGTGTTGGAGAAGACTCTTGAGAGTCCCTTGGACTGCAAGGAGATCCAACCAGTCCATTCTGAAGGAGATCAGCCCTGGGATTTCTTTGGAAGGAATGATGCTAAAGCTGAAANTGGGGTGTTGGAGAAGACTCTTGAGAGTCCCTTGGACTGCAAGGAGATCCAACCAGTCCATTCTGAAGGAGATCAGCCCTGGGATTTCTTTGGAAGGAATGATGCTAAAGCTGAAACTCCAGTACTTTGGCCACCTCATGTGAAGAGTTGACTCATTGGAGAAGACTCTGATGCTTGGAGGGATTGGGAGCAGGAGGAGAAGGGGACGACAGAGGATGAGATGGCTGGATGGTATCACTGACTAGATGGACGTGAGTCTGAGTGAACTCCAAGAGATGGTAATGAACAGGGAGGCCTGGCGTGCCGTGATTCATGGGGTCGCAAAGAGTCGGACATGACTGAGCGACTGAACTGAACTGAACTGAAACATCTCTACTGGATATCAATTGTAATGTTTACAAAATCAAACTTATGACCACCTCTCACATGTCTTTCCCTAATACCCAATCCATTTTAGATACCTGGCACCCTTGCTGTCCTAGACAGTGCCAGGCACATACATTCTTGCTCCAGGGCCTCTGTGCAGCTATGTCCCCAGTTGTCTCTATGACTAACTCCCTCATCTTCTTTTAAGTCTTAAAAACCACTATCTCAGTGAAGTCTTCCTACCATCCTGTTTTAAAATCAGAACACCTTCCATATTCTCTCTTACAGTTGGCTTCATTTTTCTCTGTAGCACATATTACCATCTAACATTATATATTTTTAAAGTTTAATTTATTCATTCTCCCTGCTTAAATCTGCTGTTGAACCACTTTAGTGAATTTTTCATTTCTGTTGCTGTGCTTTAGCTACAGAATTTCTATTTACTTCCTTTTTAAAAAATAACTTCTAATTGGCAGTCTTTATTTGATAAGACATCATTCTCCTGGTTTCCTTTAGTTCTTTGTATAGGATTTGGTTTAGCTCTTTAAGCATATTTAAAATAGATGATTTAAAGTCTTTGCCTAAATCCAATGACTAAACTTCTTCAGGAATTAATTCTACTAGTTTTTTTCCAGTTTGGGGATATATAAACCCAAATGAACTTTTTGGCTAACCCAATGATTGAAATAAAGCATTGTGTAACTTTAAGGTACACAAAATGATGATTTGTTACACTTGTATATTGCAAAGTGATTCCCACAGAAGGATAAATTAACATCTCCATCACCTCACATAATTGCCATTTCATTTTTTGTAGTGAGAACATTTAAGATTTATTCTTTTAGCAACTTTATATAGTACAATATTGTTACCTATAATTGCTATGCTATAGGTTAGATCCCCTAATGTTTTTCATTATATAGTTGAAAGTTTGTGCAATCTACAAAAGCTGACCAACATCTCCCCTTTTCCCCCAGTGCCTAGCAACCACCATTCTAAGCTCTTTGTGGTCAGCTTTTGTAGGTTCCATGTATAAGTGATACCATACAGTAGCTGTTGTCTCTGATTTACTTCACTTATTAGAATGCCCTCAAGGTCCATCCATGTTTGTCTTAAAAGGTGAGATTTCCTTGTTTCTCATGGCTGAGAAATGAGGTGTTCTCATTTTGTGTGTGTGTGTGTTTTACATACATGTATTTTACACACATATATTTTTTCCTACACACATATATGGCTCATTTTTATCCATTCATCCATAGATGAGCATGTATATAGTTTCCATACCTTAGCTACTGTGAACAATTTTGCAATAAAAATTGGAGTGAAGATATCTCTTTTTCCTGATTTCCTTTCCTTTGGATAGATAGCCAGAACTAGAATTGCTGGATCGTAATGGTTCTGCTTTTAATTTTTTGAGCAACTGCTGTACTTTCTGTAGAGGCTAGTTGTTGTTGTTCAGTGGCTAAATCGTGTCCAGTCTCTGTCACAACATGGACTGCTAGATAGATACAGGCTATACCAATTTATGTTCCCACCAACTTGCCAGTACTTGTTATCTCTTGTCTTCTTGAAAATAGCCAGGCTCTCAGGTGTGAGGTGATACATCACTGTGGTTAGGATTTGCATTTCCCTGATGACTGGTGATATTTAGCACCATTTTATGTAACTGCTGGCCATTTGTGTATTGTCCTTGGGGAAAAACGTCTGTTTAATTCCTGTGTCCATTTTATTTACTTATTTTTTAAAGGGATGAAGATAAATTTTATTTTTTAAAACAACTATTAGAACAGAGGAAAAGAGACCGCAGTATAGAAGTTGGCTCAATTCTGAATGCAGGATGGGTATTTGCAGCCAAGGAGCAGGGTTGGGGTGGGGACAGTGGGTGGAAAATTATTAAGAGGAAATATCAGGGGTAGGGGAGATTCTGGTTCCCCTGACTTAACTGGTTTCTTGCTGAAACTAGATTCTACAGGGAAGGACCCAGAAAAGCCCAAATTTGAGGACTCACTGAGAAAATTACTCACAGGAGCCTGAGCAAATTTGGGTCAAAGAGAGAGTCTTTGTCAAGACCCAGGATCTGAGTTCAGGGAAGGAAGGGGTGGGGTGTAGGGGATTGACTGGTAGTCCCTAAAAACGATATGCCCATGCCCTAAACCCCAGAACCTCTGACTATGAAAGAAGAGTCTTTGCAGATGTAATTAAGAATCTTAAGATCATCCTGGATTATCTGAGTGAACTTAAATCCAATAACAAGCATCCTTCTAAGAGACAAAAGAGAAGGAAACAGAAACACAAGGAGAAGTCCATGTGAAGACAGAGGCAACTACCCATTTTAAGATCAGATGGTTGGTTTTTGTTACTGTTACTCAGTTGTGTGAGTTCTTTATATTTTGGATATTTTGGATAGTAATTTCTTTTCAGATATAATGGTTTGCAAATATTTTCTCCTGTTGCACAGGTTATGTTCATTTTGATTGTTTCTTTTGCTATGCTAAAATGTTTTAGTTTGATTCAGTCTTCTTCATTTTTGCCTTTGTTGCTTTTGGTATCATGTCCAAAAAATTGTCACCAAAACCAGTGTCAGAGTGCTTTTACTCATGTTTTCTTTTAAGAACTTTATGGTTTCAGGTCTTATGTTAAAGTCTTTAATTCATTTCAGGTTAATTTTTTGATTGGTATAAGATAGGGGTCCAACTTGATTTTTTTTTCCTGTATGTTAGTTTTCTCAGCACCGTTTATTGAAGAGACTATACCTTCCCATACCATTTCTGTCCTTTATCGAGTCCATCTTTGCATGGTATGTTCCCTTGGTATCTCTAATTTTCTTGAAGAGATCTCTAGTCTTTCCCATTCTGTTCTTTTATTTCCTTGCATTGATCGCTGAGGAAGGCTTTCTTATTTCTTGCTATTCTTTGGAACTCTGCATTCAAATGCTTATATCCTTCCTTTTCTCCTTTGCTTTTTGCCTCTCTTCTTTTCACAGCTATTTGTAAGGCCTCNATCTCTAATTTTCTTGAAGAGATCTCTAGTCTTTCCCATTCTGTTGTTTTCCTCTATTTCTTTGCATTGATTGCTGAGGAAGGCTTTCTTATCTCTTTTTGCTATTCTTTGGAACTCTGCATTCAGATGCTTATATCTTTCCTTTTCTCCTTTGCTTTTCGCTTCCCTTCTTTTCACAGCTATTTGTAAGGCCTCCCCAGACAGCCATTTTGCTTTTTTGCATTTCTTTTCCATGGGGATGGTCTTGATCCCTGTCTCCTGTACAATGTCACGAACCTCCATCCATAGTTCATCAGGCACTCTATCTATCAGATCTAGGCCCTTAAATCTATTTCTCACTTCCAGTGTATAATCATAAGTCATCAGCAATTGCAGTTCTCCAGTGTGAGCTGATGAGCCCTGAAGGAACTCAAGAAGGAAGGACTATTTGCCACTTGCACCCATCAAATTGTGGCCACTCCCTATGGTGAGCCCTGAGGAAACTCAGGATGTGAGAATAGAGGATACAGGTCCTTAGTTAACTGAGAATTATATCAAAAGAATGATTTCAGTGATCCCAGACTCTTGTATCTTCCCATATGTAGCACGGAACCTTCCCATATGTAGCATGGAATTCCTGAACTTGAGATGCTGCCTCCTGGGTTTGAAGTCCTAAAAAAATTCTTGCTGAATAAAACATAACTCTCAACTTTTAGATTGTGAATATTTTTAAGTCTACAAGTACAAAGAAGACACTTTCCAAAGGGGAACAAAAGACAAATCTCAACATTTGGAACACTTGCACCAATGGTGAACACTCCCAGAAAGGTCCATCTGATGAAGCAGTTAGAAGAGCCATCACCCCCTTTCCACAAGACTGTGGAACAGACATTGACAGTGGGGGATTATAACAGGGAAAATCCAGTTTTGATTCCATGATGGATCTGTTTCTTTGACTTCACCTTTGTTTTTTTGTTACTATAATAATACATAATGGCCTGCCTCAAGGAACTCTGCCCCTCTGTCTAACTGTTAAGCTAAAGTGGCTTTGCTCAGTTCACAGGGAGACTATCTGACCCTGCCCATCAGTGAATGGTTGCAGAAAAGATGAATTTAACACATCCTCTCCTGTATTACAAGACAAATGGCCTTTGCACTTTATGTCCTCACCTCCTCTCCTCTGTTTTACAAAAGAAACTGGAATCCAGGCCCTGGTGATATGGGTTTTTGGAGACACTATTTTGCCATCTTCTCAGTCTATGGCTTTCCGACTCGTATTCTGTGCCTCAGCACCTCAGCTGTCAGTTTATTGGCCTGTTGTGTGGTGGAGCAGAATGAGCCTGGACCCGGAAACAGGTAGAGAAAAAGGCCTTTCTTTCCAACACCGTATGTCACTAACCTCTCTGTGCCTCAGCTACATCACCTAAAGAAGGGGTTAATAATAGCATCCACCTCACAAGATTGTTGTATGGGTTTAAATAAATTGATTAATTGAAAGCACTTAGAACAGTGTCAGGCACAGGATAAGCATGATATAAGGACCTGCAAGATATTATGAACTGATAATATCTATCAACATTACAAATGCACACAGCCTCAGACCTAGAAACTTAATTTGAATGAATTCTACAGACACAAATGTCTGAAATGAGACATGTACAAGGACATTGTCTACACTTTTGTTTGTCTAAAGACTAGAAATGACTTAAATGTATATCAATAGGAAGTAATTAAATTATTTATTCATACAATGGAATACTGCAGAGCTGTAAAGATTGCAGAGGTTCTTTCTGGGTTTGTATGAAACAATCCTCAAGACAAACTAACAGAAATAGGATGTGCAAAATGCTGCCACTTATATAAGAAAGGGAAAGAAAAAAATGACATCCAAACACTAAGCCGTGTTGCTGTGTATTTCCTTGTGTTTGCAAAGAATATCTTGGGAAGAAAGCCTTCAGATTGCTTCTAGGGAGGAAAAATCAGCAGGTGGATGAGACGTGAAATTTTGAATTCTTTTTTCTTAATAAGTTTTGAATCTCAAACCATGTGAATTTTATATTTCCAAAAAATAAGTAACAGTATACAACACTCATCACATTAGTCTTCACACAGTTGGCCCCAAAGTGGAGGATCCTCCCACCATGCATGTACCTGTGGAGCTCAATGTCTGATCACTCTCAGGCAGGGCATCCACCTCTGAGATCGGAATGTTGGGCATGGTGAGGGGCTTCAAGGTGGTACTAGAAAGCAAAAACAAACAAAAGGTTCAGCCTCTGCAGAGGAACTCCCTCAATCCCACCCCATCCCACTCATGCAAAGGGAATACTTTTGGGGATCACCATGCAGTAGGTGATGAAGGACATGGTAGTCTATGCTGAGGGCCTCATGAGGCTGGCCCAGCTCCTGAGCCAAGAACTGAGCGAGGAAGGTGAATTCTGGAGGGAGAAAGTGCTTGCTCCCAGCATTTGTAGCAATGTCAAGCCCAGGACAGAGAACAACAAAGAATAGCTGTGTGGTACCTGCGCTGGGTTTCTAAGCACCTACAAAGTCTATGCTTTATTTAGAAAATCCCAATAATGGCCATTTATTTTTAGGGACAAGATTCTAGTACAGACCCACTTATGTTAGAGGAATTACTCAGAAATTTCTTCTGGAATCTAACAGGAATGGAAAGTAATAGGTTGGTTGCCATGGGAGTCAGAATAACTAAAGAATGGCACTGACGGCAGTGTGCACAGGGTCGCTGGAGAGAGGGTCACATGCAGGCAATCTGAGCTGAGACCTGGTATTGCCTTGATAACTGGGAAATAACTTCCCAAAGCCCAGAAGGACAATGGAAGCAGCTCAGAGAAACACAACCAAAATCAACAGAGGATTAGGCTAGAAAGGAGAATCATATTTGACCAATTAAGACCTTCCCATGGTGAGAAGAATGTAGGTGCCCTGGTGAAACCAAGCAAGACCCTATGGAGGCTTCCCCGGAACAGACCCCTGCATCCTCTTCTTCTTATCTGTTAAAAAGCTTTAGCCTTCTAGGCCTTCCCTGAGTTCCAAAAAAAAAACAGAGATGTGAGAAAATGCAGAAACAAAGGAAAACAGCCAAGCAAGACAAAAATATAATAGGTTAGCCATAAAACAATTCAAGAACCTTTAGTTCCTCCTCAGGGGCTATAGATAATATCCTGAGCCATACCCAGGAGATGTTTTGCAGATACTGACTCCTCCACCAGGTATATGAAGTTAACTGCATTCTGACCACAAGAAGGTAAACCCCAAACCAGTTGGAACCAGATGATGCTGACTCCTGAAGTACCACCTAATTACCTTACCACCAAATTAATGAGAAGAGCATCTACCACCCTGCAACAGTCTCCCTCACTTTGCCTTTAAAAACTCTTCCCTGAAAGCCATCAAAGAGTTCCGGTCTGTTGAGCATGAGCTGCCTATACTCCTTGCTTGGACTTGCAATAAATGCAGCACCTTCCTTCACCATAACCTCAGCTCAGTAAATTGGCTTTACTGCATGTAGGTGAGCAGACCCAAATCTGGTTTGGTAATACTACAACTCAGCAGAGACAGGACTTACAGTCCAGGGATGATTTTTTTTTTTTTTTTTCGCCACATCGTGTGGCTTGTGGGATCTTAGTTCCCTGACCAGGGTCTGAACCTGAGCCCCCTGCAGTGAGACTATGAGTCCTAATCACTGGACCACAAGGGATGATAATTTTAAGAAAAGACAATTGAAAATTGAAAATCTAAAAGAACTACTTGTTGTATAGTTATAGCTGGTGGGCATCTGAGCCCCAGAATGAAATCAGAGCCTCTCAGGAATGGTGTACACTTGGCACCCACAGCAGCCACTGCCACTCCCTAGTCTGAAACCCTCTTTATTGCCCAAGAAGAAACTGGTCACAGCATGTTTCTTGTAACAAAAACAAAAACAACTTTTTATTTTGTATTGGGGTATAGCCAATTAATAATGTTGTGATACTTTCAGGTAAGCAGTGAAGGGATGCAATCATATATATACATGTATCCATTCTCCTCCAAATTCAGCATCCTTCTTAAAACAGTGGTCTAGGCTTTCACTTTACTATAGCAGACACTGGAATAACATTATTTATCATTCCTGAAAACTCTGTCAAAGTATTTGCAGGTTTCAAGAAGCAACCAAGACCAGCTTGATGCCATAAGGAAGGGAAAAGAAACAAGTGTACAGCTTGAAAGACTCTGGAGTAGGCCAGCCAAAGGCCACATGGTCAAATGGAAGTTTAAAAACCATCTCTCTTAGGGAAGGAAATGTAATACTCCATGGGCTAGGCTGGTGCTATGGAATGGGTTTGGCCCACTTGAAACCAAATACAGTGAAAATGCTGAAAGCAAAGAAGAGTATGAAACTGCAAAGTTAGATGAAACCAAAGAACCTTGACTGGACCTCTCCATGGCTCCCCCACATCCCCCAACCCTAGCACTGATGGTATAAGCAAAGAGTTTCCTCCTTAAATTCCCTTGGAAATAAACCAGATCAGCTACAGGCTTTGGGCAACATTGTAGGTTTCTCTTAAATTCAGCCAGGAATAGATTTGGCTGTGGAGTTGAACAAAATGTTCAATGGGGCCAACAGAGAGGGCTTGGTTCTCATTTAAAACAGAAAAAAACATCACTGTGGTTTTGGCTCGGATCTTGGTGCATTCCATCATGCTCTCGCCCCAAGGCAGACAGCATTAGCAAGTTTTAGGATGGAACAAAGGGTTGTCACTTTATCCTAAAAACTGAAATCCTAGATAGTTGGGATTTCCCTGGTGGTCCAATGGTTAAGAAGCTGCCCGCCAATATAGAGGACATGGGTTCAATCCCTGGTTTGGGAACTAAGATTCCTCATGCCGTGGGACAACTAAGCCCATGCATCACAACTACTGAAGCCCACACACCCCAGAGCCTGTACTCTGCCAAGAGAAGCCGCCTCAGCGAGAAGCCTGTGCACCTTAGCTGGAGAAAGCCTGCATGCAGCAATGAAGAGCGCATGCAGCAATGAAGCCTGCATGCAGCAATGAAGAGCATATGCACCACAGAAGACCCAGCACAGACACACACAGACACATACAACAGTAAAGAGGGTGTGCCTAACTAGGTGTACAGAGCTACCCATCTGGCTACAGGAAGGAACAGGCTTAGTCTTCACAGACTTTCTAGTGGGAACACAGGAAAGGGGATCTCCCAGACCATCACACCACCACCCAACTCCAGGTGTGACCTAAAGGAAGCAGAGCTTGCTTGGCTGGCTTGGTCAGGGCCTGACATTCTTTCCCCACTTTCAGGTTCCTCTAAGACACAGAGAGCTTTGGACAAGTTTTGAGCCCTAAATGACTCTGGGGGGGGGGGGTCATTCTGTGAGGAGTGGTCCCAGTGGGGAGGATGCCGGGGCATTGGGTGCCCTGTCAGAAATCTGCAGACTGAGGCTGGCTAGCCACTACAGTACCCCTCAGAGAGGTAGGGTCTCCACGAGCGATGGCATGCTGCTCACTCACGCCTAAGTGCTTCTCCTCTTGGCTCAGCATCTCCCTTCCTCACTCTTTCATTCACTGATTGTGGGGACAGGCCTGGAAGCCCAGCAACACCAACATATGCCCCTTTCTCCTCATTCCAAGTCTAGAGCAGGGGGGAGTGGGAACAGGAGCTTGGATCAAAGCTTGCTGGAAGAAGGTAGACTTTACCAGCTTGAGAACACACACAACCCCCAGATACCTCTGGTCAATCCCCAGTCCTATCTCTCTTTACTCACCCCTGAGCCCCCAAGTTACAGCCAGAGTGCCATGAGGAAGAGGATGGAGGGGGGCGAATGCGTTCATTGTCATCCTGCATCTGTAGACGAATGGGCCGGCGCAGTCCCCAGGAGATGTTCAGCAGCCCCTCCACAATAAACTCATCTTCCTCCTGCCACAAAGCAATTGGATAAGTTCAGAAAAGTCCCAAAGAGGCCAGCACCACGTTGTTTGTGGTAAATGACAGTTTTCTTGATGTGCCCAGGTAGGTGCACCCAAGTTACAGTCACATCTCAGCTCCAAGCCACTCTCCAGGCTCTGAAGCTGAGCGCGGAGGTCGGCACATAGTTGCCTCAAAATTCATAGACGTGTAAATTCTAACAATGGTTTCTTTGTTGTTTTTCATACTAATGACTTTATAGAACGATAAATATATTTTTTAAAGTATGTAGGAAAATAGCCTGTTATTCTTAAATTATGCTAACAGAAGCAAGAGCTAAAACCTTGAATTAGCTATTTTTCCCTCCCCTACTATAGAGTACCCCTGACCACTCGGGGTTCTCAGGGGCCAGCTTGCCTGCCAATGGACCAGATCCAGCAGCCGCAACTGGGACCCTTTTGTCCCTGGTCTCCTCCTGACGCTGGCCAGAGTCTTCCAGACAACTGGCCAGAGTGCCCCGACCGGTAAGGAACAAGAGACTTTATTGACGTCTCTCCCCTTCCCTCTCTCTTTCCTCTCCTTAACCCTCCCTATCCTTCCCTGTTTTTCTAGCCTCCCGGTCCTGGAATCTGGTTGAAGGGCCCTCAGCCTGAGCTGAGGACTGGAGATTGATCACCTCCTCTTGGCAGAGAACTCGAATTCTGGTAGGGCCGAATTCCAGTCCTCCCTTCTCTGGAGGCCCAGGGAAAAGTCCCATAACGCTTGGGTATCTGTAGGTGGCAGGAGATGTCTGTAAGGCCACCCCTTTCGCCCCCCCTCTCCCGTCTCCTCCTGCTTCTTCCTCCCTCTTGGCTTCTTTTCCTCCCTTGAAATCTTTGATGTTAGTACTTCGATTCTTGTATTTAAGGGCCTCCCTGGTGGTGCAGAGATTAAAGCAACTGCCTGCAATGTGGGAGACATGGGTTCGATCCCTGGGTCGGGAAGATCCCCTGGAAAAGGAAATGGCAACCCACTCCAGTATTCTTGCCTGGAGAATCCCATGGATGGAGGAGCTTGGTGGGCTACAGTCCACGGGTCACAAAGAATCAGACACGACTGAGCGACTTCACTTTCACTTTCACTATAGAAAGTGATGTGTCTTTCATTATAACATGTTTAGCAATCTGACCCTCTGGTTGATTTAAAGAAACATTTCCTCAAGTTTGTTCAACAGAATACTAGCTCATCTGGTAGATGAACTGTTACCTTAAAAAGAGTATCGAGTGATCATGAGTTGGGAGATGATGTGTTATCAGATTTCTTAACAGCAGAACTTCCCAGAGCCAATAATTAGCTAATGTGCTACATAATAACTCTCCAAGAGGTGAATAAATTCTGCAAGAATTCCAAATTTATACTCAAGGGTTGTTGATTGATAAGAATTTAAACGTGAAGGCCTTCTAAAAATATCTGATGTTTTATCCCAAAGAAATGGATCTCAGGAATCACCAGACCCTTGAGTCATCTATAGGACATACCTCAGAAAAGCTGTTTAAGGACCAAAATCTTGCTACTGATCCAGCCACTAATTAGTAGAAGGTTTGAGGACAGTGCCTAAAGAGTCAGGTCTTCTTTCTAGAATCTCAGCAAAACCTTTTGAAGTCATGTTTTATAAGCAGGGTCAAGACCTAAGGTCTGGGCCATGGCCACATCTTCAGGACAAGCCCCATGGAAGAAGATGACACATGCTCAGTGAACAACCAGTCTGGGTCCCAGGATCATCCTTAGAGAGGGAGGGGGGAATAAAAGAAGGCAGGAGAGGGGTGGAACAACTTTAGGGTGTTTGGGGATCTTAAGGAGAAAAGCATTATTTAAGCACAGGTTACATGTTTGGTCTTCTAAGTGGTCAAGGCTGGCATCAGTACTTTATACCACATGATTAGAGGGCAGAATTTAACCCAAAGTAGGACTTTGCCTAAGTGGTACAGTTTGAGGAACATACAAAAAGCCACTACATACTATCCCCAACCAGCCTGCCTTAGTAGCTGAAATTCTACCATCTGATATCTGTTTCTACAGATTAAATCAATATGGCTTGATAACCTGAAAATGTGTTTAGAAGGGTATTACATGTACCTTCTTATCAGCCAAGAACACTTGAGTATAAATTATTCTACCAGGCACCCATACAATTCACCATCTACCCGAAACAGGCTTTACAGAAATGGATACAGGATGAGTAAACTTGGACTCAGGAAGGGGCTGGGGAAAGACACATGGATAACTAAAGACATTCTAAGAAGGTATTCTAGAAAGGCGGCTGCAGCTGTGGGGAAAAGCCAAGAGTTACCACCCAAAGCTTATGTAACTTGTCCAGATCGCTGCAACAGCACATGGGCCAGATGTGTCAACACAGAGGACAGGGTGAGGTTCCCGAATTGCCCGAGAGGAAAAAGGTCGCTTGAGTACCATCTGAAATAGTCATTTCATGAAAGCATCCTTTTGGACGGTCCTCCTTCTGAGGCTAGTATTAGTCCAGCCACAGGAATATCTCCAGAACAGAAAACTCATTCTTCTTAGAAAAAATCTGGGCCCAGGGTGTACTTCCAAAGAACTCTAGGAACTCCCAATAACATCACTAACATTGAGAGGCTACTCACTGTGGCAGGAGAGGCAGAGACCCTCTTGGTGAGGGTGACATGGAGACATGGAGACCCAGAAGACATGGAGACGAAGACTGGGCTGGCCGCTAGGGGAGGAGCCCCACAGATCTTCCCTGTGACTCCTTACCTCACGATGTCGGAGCTGCAAATTTTGGCCTTCATAGTACAAGTTGTAGGTCTTCAAATGCAGGAGAAGTTCATTCCTTAAGAGAAAAATACAAAAGGTGTCACAATCTCAGCTAAAATCACTTATAATGCAATTACGCCCTCTTTTTCTCACCTCAAATCTGGCCTTCAGTCACTCCAGTCGGGGTGTTATCTACATCTGTACATACACACAAATACACACACCCATAGAGTGTAGAACCACCCATCTTCCATCACAAACTTCCCCAGGACAAAGATCAAGAGTAAAGACTACCTAGAACACACTTAATGTAAGGAGCAACTCCAGAAAACCAAGGCAGGTCCGGTCTGCTGACAAAGGTTAGCAGCTCTCACTACATTTCTCAAACCCAAGCTAAATATGCAGGCCTTGTTAAACCACAGACTCATAGAAGCAAATGCACTTTAAAGCCCATACACAAGGTTTCTTTAGCCTCTCCACAGACTTTCCTCTCTCACACAGGCTGTGAGAAGAAGACATTCACTATAGACCTTCACGAGACTCAGAAACTCCAAGGATTTCAGGAAGTTAAAAGGGAGAGCTCTGGGCCCCACTGACTTAAGCTTCACTGACATACCTCTGTTGTTTAGTCACTAAGTTGTGTCCAATTCTTTACAACCCCATGGACTAGAGCCCACCAGGCTCCTCTGTTCATGGGATTTCCCAGGCAAGAATACTGAAATGGGGTGCTATTTCTTTCTCCAGGGGATTTTCCCAATCGGTATTGAACCCATGCCTCCTGCACTGCAGGCAGATTATTTCCCGCTGAACCACACGGGAAGCCCCTAACGCAGTATTCTGCGTTACTCTTCTAATCTTCTTCAAGAGGTGCTTTTGTCTCTTTATTCTACCTGCTTTTAGTTTATAAAAACATTTTTAAAAAACCTTACAGGGCCTCTAAATACTGGTTTCCAAGTTCTTCCCTTGGGAGCATAGCTGTTAATACTAAACATGGAAGAGAGAGCATGTGACACCCTTTGTGATTAGAGTGAGAGTTGTCAAACCTGAAAATGCTCTGATCAAGTTTTATCCGAAAGTGAATGAGACTGAGGTCTCCCAAACAAAAGATAACAATCCCTGCACAGCCCCAGAACAAATGCCCAGACTCAGGCAAGAGGCAAGGGCTTTCTGTCACTTTAAGTCCAGTCATTCAGTGTAAAGATTCGGGGCTGTCACAACCAACTCCTCCTCCTAGAAGCTCTCCAGGACATCAACTCTTTCGAGCCTCTAAAGGTACCATGTCTTAAAGGCCCCCTTAACTTCACTCTGTATGGCCAGGCTCTGGGGGCATGTTCTTTAACCATAGCAGCAAACCTGCTTGATGCTCCCACTAGTCCACACGCAGCTGCTCTCTCCTTCCCACACACAGGAGCTCCTCTCGTGTGCAGAGGAGGCTCCTCTGCCACTGGCTTCCACCCACGTGGGGCCGGCCGCTGCATAGGCAACACCACAGCAAAAACCCTTACCTGGAAATGTACTTATCTTGTCCCCACGGGACTAGGCAAGTTTGGTGATGGTGGTCCATTCCTCCTTTCTCTTTTCATCGGAAGAGGCCTATATTTGAAAGAAGACAGCAGTTAAAGTCCAGTTGTGTCTTTAAGAAGTCAGCAGAACACGGGCTGGGAGCTGGGAGCACATGGTTCTTTGTCCCTGCCCCAGACGCAGAGCTTGAGCAGCTCAACACTGACAAAGGGCCAGGGAGATGCCATACTGTTGGCTGCTGCCTCTGCTTGCCAGAGCTTCTGAGAAAAAACCCAAATAAAAGATAATCCCTGCACAGCCCCAGAACCAATGCCCAAGCCACAGCCACAGACGATGCTGGCACCCAAGCTGGTTTGAAGGAATGAATCTTCCCGAAGAGAACTTCACTACACAGAATACAGGTTTGTCTGAAAAGGAAGGTTGATATTATTGAGATACACTAAAGATTGGTAAACAACCTAAAAAAAATGCTCAAAGAGAAATGGGCACAATAAATCACAGCATATACATCATCATTAAAACACGACAATATGAAAGGCAATTTAATTACCTGAGAAAATGACAACACATTATGAAAACAAAGTTATAAAACTATGAGTCCAGTTTTGTTTAATATACATGTAAGGCTTCCCTTGTGGCTCAGATGATAAAGAATCTGCCTGCAATGTTGGAGACCCAGGTTCGATCCCTGGGTTGGGAAGATCCCTTGGAGAAGGAAGTGGCAATCCACTGCAGTATTCTTGCCTAGAGAATTCCATAGACACAGGAGCCTGGCAGGCTACAGTCCAAAGAGTCTCAAAGAGTCAGACAAAACTGAGCAATTATACTTTCAAGGGTAGTTACCTTAGTGATAAAGAATCTACCTGCCAATGCAGGAGACACAGGAGGAGATGTGGGTTGGATCCCAGGGTCGAGAAGATCCCCTGAAGGAGGAAATGGCAACCCAATCCAGTATTCCTGCCTGGGAAATCCCATGGACAGAGGAGCCTGGCAGGCTACAGTCCATGGGGCTGCAAAGCTCCATGATGTGACTGAGCAGGTATGCATGCAAGCATAAAATATGCATATTTATACACATTACTTTGCTGCATGCTAGCAAAGCAATGCTCAAAATTCTCCATGCCAGACTTCAACAGTATGTGAACCAAGAACTTCCAGATGTACAAGTTGGATTTAGAAAAGGAAGAGGAACCAGAGACCAAATTGCCAACATCTGCTGGATCATAGAAAAAGCAAGAGAACTTCAGAAAAACATCTATTTCTGCTTCAAAGACTACACTAAAGCCTATGACTGTGTGGCTCATAACAAACTGTAGAAAATTCTTAAAGAGACGGGAATACCAGATCACCTTACCAACCTCCTGAGAAACCTGTAGGCAGGTCAAGAAGGAACAGGTAGAACCAGACATAGAACAATGGACTGGCTCAAAATTGAGAAAGGAGTACATCAAGGCTGTATATTATTATCCTGCTTATTTAACTTCTATGCAGAGTACATCATGCAAAATGCTGGGCTGAATGAAGCACAAGCTGGAATGAAGATTGCTGGGAGAAATACCAAAAAGCTCAGATATGCAGATGACATCACCTTAATGGCAGAAAGAGAAGAGGAACTAAAGAGCTTCTTGATGAAGGTGAAAGAGGAGAGTGAAAAAGTTGACTTAAAACTCAATATTTAATAAATAAAGATCATGGCATCTTTTCCCATCACCTCATGGCAAATAGATGGAGACAAAGTGGAAACAGTGACAGACTTTATTTTCTTGGGCTCCAAAATCACTGCAGGTGGTGAATGCAGCCACAAAATTAAAAGATGCTTGCTCCTTGGAAGAAAACCTATGACAAACATAGAGTGCATATTAAAAAGCAGAAACATTATTTTGCCAACAAAGCTCCATCTAGTCAAAGATATGGTTTTTCCAGTAGTCATGTGTGGATGTGAGAGGTGGACCATAAAGAAGGCTGAATGCTGAAGAATTGCTGTTTTTGAGCTGTGATGTTGAAGAAGACTCTTGAGAGTCCCTTGGATTGCAAGATCAAACCAGTCAATCATAAAGGAAATCAGTCTTGAATATTCACTGGAAGGACTGATCTGAAGCTCCAATACTTTGGCTATGCGATGCAAAGAGCCAACTCATTAGAAAGGCTGGGAAAGATTGAAGGCAGGAGAAGCGGACGACAGAGGATGAGATGGTTGGATGGCATCACTGACTCAAAGGACATGAGTATGAGCAAGCTCCAAGGGTTGGAGAAGGACAGGGAAGCCTGGTGTGCTATGATCCATGGGGCTGCAAAAAGTCAGACATGACTCTGAGCGACTGAACAAGAACAATAACATACATTCATCTGAATGGATATATATATATATATATATATATATATGGGTTTTTCAACTTCGGCACTATTGACTTTGGGGGCTAGGTCATTCTTTGATGCGAGGGCTATCCTGTGCATTGAAACATGTTTAGCAGTATCCTTCACCCTTACCCGTTAGATGCCAGCAGCATGGCACCCAGTCATGATAATCAAAAATGTCTCAGGACATTACCACTGTCCCCTGGGAACTAAACTGCCCCCCAGTTGAGAACTTTTGGCATATGTATATGTAAGTGAATGAAAGGCCAGCTCTCTCAGGTAACAGTATTATTAGAAATTTTCTCAAGTATTTTATTCTGAAATTTTTCAGAAACGAAATTTAAGAAGACAGGAACAGCAATATACTTTTGGCTAGTCTATCCTTAACATTTACTAACCTTACAACCTTACATTATAACACATCTGTCCATCCCTTCATCCATTCAAAAATTCATCTTATTTTTCACAAAAAGAAAATATCCTTTTCATCATAGGGGACCGGAATGCAAAAGTACAAAGTCAAGCGATACCTGGAGTAACAGGCAAGTTTGGCCTTGAAGTACAAAATGAAGCAGGGCAAGGGATAACAGAGTTTTGCCAAGAGAACACACTGGTCATAACCAACACCCTCTTCCAACAACACAAGAGAAGACTCTGCACATGGATATCACCAGACGGTTGACACCGAAATCAAATTGATTATATTCTTTGCAACTGAAGATGAAGAAGCTCTTTACAGTCAGCATAAACAAGACCAGGAGCTGACTGTAGGTCAGATCATGAACTCCTTATTGCCAAATTCACATTTAAATTGGAGAAATTAGGGAAAACCACTAGACCATTCAGGTGTGACCTAAATCAAATCACCTATGATTATACAGTGGAAGTGACAAATAGATTGAAGGGATTAGATCTGATAGAGTGCCTGAAGAACTATGGATGGAGGTTCGTGACATTGTGTAGGAGGCAGTGATCAAAACCATCCCCAAGAAAAAGAAATGCAAAAAGGCAAAATAGCTGTCTGAGGAGGCCTTACAAATAGCTGTGAAAAGAAGAGAAGCCAAAAGCAAAGGAGAAAAGGAAAGATATATCCATTTGAATGCAGAATTCCAAAGAATAGCAAGGAGAGATAAGAAAGCCTTCCTCATCAATCAATGCAAAGAAATAGAGGAAAACAATAGAATGGGAAAAACCAGAGATCTCTTCAAGAAAAATAGAGATACCAAGGGAACATTTCATGCAAAGATGGGCATAATAAAGGACAGAAATGCTATGGACCTAACAGAAGAGAAGATATTAAGAAGAGGTGGCAAGAATACACAAAAGAACTATACAAAAAAGATCTTCATGACACAGATAACTATGGTGGTATGATCACTCACCTAGAGCCAGACATCCTGGAATGCAAACTCAAGTGGGCCTTAGGAAGCAGTAGCAAGAACAAAGCTAGTGGAGGTAATGGAATTCCAGTTGAGCTATTTTCAAATCTTAAAAGATGATGCTGTTGAAGTTCTCCACTCAATATGACAGCAAATTTGGAAGACTCAGCAGTGGCCACAGGACTGGAAGGTCAGTTTTCATTTCAGTCCCAAAGAATGTTCCATCTACTGCACAACTGCACTCATTTCACATGCTAGCAAAGCAATGCTCAAAATTCTCCAAGCCAGGCTTCAACAGTACATGAACTGTGAACTTCCAGATGTTCAAGCTGTATTTAGAAAAGGCAGAGGAACCAGAGATCAAACTGCCAACATCCACTGGATTACAGAAAAAGCAAGAGAGTTCCAGAAAAACATCTACTTCTGCTTTATTGATTACGCCAAAGCCTTTGACTGTGTAGATCACAACAAACTGGAAAATTCTTCAAGAGATGCAAATACCAGACCACCTTACCTGTTTCCTGAGAAATCTGTATGCAGGTCAAGAAGCAACAGTGAGAACTGGACACGGAACAACAGACTGGTTCCAAATTGGGAAAGGAGTACGTCAAGGCTCTATATTGTCACCCTGCTTATTTAACTTATATGCAGAGTACATCATGTGAAATGCTGGGCTAGATGAAGCACAAGCTTGAATGAAGATTGCCAGGAGAAATATCAATAACCTCAGATATGCAAATGACACCATCCTTATGGTAGAAAGCAAAGAAGAACTAAAGAGCCTCTTGATTAAAGTGAAAGAGGAGAGTGAAAAAGTTGGCTTAAAAACACAAGATTCAGAAAACTAAGTCATGGCATCTGGTCCCATCATTTCATGGCAAATAGATGGGGAAACAATGGAAACAGTGAGAGACTTTATTTCTTGGGGCTCCAAAATCACTGCAGATGGTGACTGCAGCCATGAAATTAAAAGACGTTTGTTCCTTGGAAGAAAAGCTATGACCAACCTAGACAGCATATTAAAAAGCAGAGACATTACTTTGCCAACAAAGGTCCATCTAGTCAAAGCTATGGTTTTTCCAGTAGTCACGTACGGATGTAAGGGCTGGACTATAAAGAAAGCTGAGCACAAAAGAATTTATGCTTCTGAACTGTGGTGTTGGAGAAGACTCTTGAGAGTCCCTTGGACTGCAAGGAGATCCAACCAGTCCATCCTAAAGGAAATCAGTCCTGAATATTCATTGGAAGGACTGATGCTAAAGTTGAAACTCCAATACTCTGGCCACCTGATGCGAAGAACTAACTCTGGGAAAGACTGAAGGCAGGAGAAGAGGACGACAGAGGATGAGATGGTCGGATGGCATCACCAACTCGATGGACATGAGTTTGAGCAAGTTCCAGGAGTTGGTGAAGGACAGGGAAGCCTGGCAGGCTGCAGTCCATGGGGGCACAAAGAGTCGGACACAACTGTGTGATTAACTGAACTGAATCCTTAACATTTACTATCCTTATACTATCACACATTTGTCCATCCCTTTATCCACTCAATAATTCATCTTATTTTTCATACATTTCAAAGTAAATTAGAAACAAAACATGTCTTAGCAATTTAAGAAGTTGAAATCATACTAAGTATCTTTTCCTACCACAGTAGTATTAAATTAAAAATCAACAGTAGAAAAAAACTAAAAAATTCAGAAATACGTGGAAATTACATAACACACTCCTGAACAACCAAAGAAACAAAGAAGAAACAAAAAAGAAATTTAAAAACATCTTAAATAGAAACAGAAGCAAACACACTAACAGTTATGAGATATACCAAAAGCACCTCTAAGGGGGAAGTTTATAGCAATACATACCTACATTAAGAAAAAGCAAAAGATATCAAATGAACAATCTAATTTTACACCTTAAAGAACTAGAAAAAGAAAAACCAAACCTACAACTAGCAAAAAAGAAGGAAAGAGCAAATATCAGAGCAGAAATCAATGACATGGAAACCAGAAAAATGACAGAAAAGGTCAATGAAACTAAGAGCTGGGTTTTTTTTTTTAACAAGATAAACAAGTAGAAATATATAAGTTAAATCAATAATTACATTAATTGATTTGTATATATTGAACCATACTTGTATTCCAAGGGAAAATCTCACTTGATCATAGTGAATGATCCTTTTAACACACTCTCGAAATTCAGTTTGCCAGTATTTTGTTGAGAATTTTTCTACTTATATTAATCTAGTATTTTGACCTGTTGTCGTTCAGTCGCTCAGTGGTGTCGGACTTTTGCGACCCTATGGACTACAGCATGCCAGGCTTCCCTGTCCTTCACTGTCTCCTAAAGTTTGCTCAAACTCATGTCCATTAAGTCAGTGATCCCATCCAACCATCTCATTCCGTCACCCTCTTCTCCTGCCCTCAATCTTTCCCAGCATCAGGCTCTTTTCCAATGAGTCAGTTCTTCATATCAGGTGGCCAAATTATTGGAGTTTCAGCTTCAGCATCAGTCCTTCCAATGAATATTCAGGACTGATTTCCTTTAGGATGGACTGGTTGGATCTCCTTGTAGTCCAAGAGACTCTCAAGAGTCTTCTCCAACAGCACAGTTCAAAAGCATCAATTTTCGGCACTCAGCTTTCTTTATATTCCAACTCTCACACCCATACATGACTATTGGAAAAACCACAGCTTTGACTAGACAGACCTTTGTTGGCAAAGTAATGTCTCAGCTTTTTAATATCCTGTCTAAGTTGGTCATAATTTTTCTTCCAAGGAGCAAGTGTCTTTTAATTTCATGAGTGCAGTCACCATCTGCAGTGATTTTGGGGCTCCCCAAAATAAAGTCTGTCACTGTTTCCACTGTTTCCCCATCTATTTGCCATGACGTGATGGGACCAGATGCCATGATCTTAGTTTTCTGAATGTTGAGTTTTTTTTTTTTTTGAATGTTGAGTTTTAAGCCAGCTTTTTCACTCTCCTCTTTCACTTTCATCAAGAGGCTCTTTAGTTCTTCTTTGCTTTCTGCCATAAGGGTGGTGTCATCTGCATATTACTCATTATTAGATAAATGCAAATCAAAACTACAATGAGGTATTACCTCACATCGGTCAGAATGGCTATCATCCAAAAAAAAAAAAATCTACAAACAATAAATCCTGGAGAATGTGTGAAGAAAAGGGAACCCTCTTGCACAGTTGGTGGGAATGTTGACACAGCCGCTGTGGAGAATGGTATGGAGATGCCTTAAAATAAATAAATAAATAAACTAGGACTAAAACTACCATAAGACCCAGCAATGGCACTATGGGGCACATACCCTGAGAAAACCTTAGCTGAAAAAGACACATTTACCCCAATGTTTATTACAGCACTATTTACACTAGATAGGACATGGAAGCAACTTAGATGTCCATCAACAGATAAATGGATAAAGAAGTTGGTACATACATATGAGGAATTATTACTCAGTCATAAAAAGGAACACATTTAAGTTAGTTCTAGTGAGGTAGATGAACCTAGAGCCTGTTAATACCGAGTGAATTAAGTCAGAAAGAGAAAAACAAATATTGTATATCAATGCACATATATGGAATCTAGAACAATGGTACCGATGAACCTATATTTTCAGGGCAGAAATAGAGATGTAGACATAGAAAACAGACTGGACACAGTGGGGGAAACGAAGGGTGGGACGGATTTGAGAGAACGGCTCTGAAACATATACATTACCATGTGTAAAATGGATAGCTATTGGGAAGTTGCTGCATAACACAGGGAGCTCAACCTAGAGGGGTGGAATGAGATGGAGGGTGGGAGAGAGGGAGGTTCAAGAAGGAGGGGACATATGTATATCTATGGCTGATTTGTGTTGTTGAATGGGAGAAACCAATACAACGTTGCAAAGCAATTATCCTCCAATTAAAAAAAAACAACAACAACAAAAAACACAGTATGGCAGTTTCTCAAAAACTTAAAAATAGAACTGCCATGCAATCCAGCAATTCTACTTCTGGGTACATACTCAAAAGAACTGAAAGTAGGACCTTGAAGAGATATTTGTACACCCATGTTCTTCACAGCATTTATAACAAAAGTCACCCAGGTACCTATTAGCGGATGACTAGATTAACAATGTGGATGACTAGATTAATGATACATATATACAATTCAGACTTTAAAATGAACAATACCCTGTCATATGTCACAACATGGATGAACCATGGGGACATTATGCCAAGTGAAATAATTAGTCACAAAATGACAAATACTGTATAATTTTGCTTAAATGAGGTACCTAGGTCAAATCCAAAGAGACAAGAAAGTAGACTGGTGGTTGCCAGGGGTTGGGGAAAGGGCAATGGCCAGTTACTACTGATAGTCAATGGGTGTAGTTTTAATTTTGCAAGATGAAGAGCTCTGTGGATGCACAATGTGGTGGCTGCACAATATGAATGTACTTAATGCTACCGAACTGCACACTTACAAATGGTTATAATGGTAAATTTTATGCATGTTTTGCCAGAAAACTTTCAATGGAAAAACCAGGCAGAAAATCAGTGTTATAGTGACATAACGTGAAAAAGATTCAACTCACTCCTGCTGGCTTTGAAGCCGGAGGAAGCCGGGTGTGAGCCAAGGAAATGTGGGAAAGGCTTTTAGAAGCTGGAAAGGACAAGGAAACACCCTTAATCTGGACTTGCGTGGTGTCCCAGGTGCTTTCTGGAGGAAGTGAACTCTAAACTGAGACCTCAGTGATGAGATGGAGCTGGCAAAGGTGAAGGGCGGAGTGGTCCAGGCAGAAGGAGCATGCACCAAGATGAGGTAGTACATATGCTGGACCTTGACCATGTCAAGGAGTTTGGACTTTCAAGTGCAATGGGATGGGGTGTGTGGTCGGCTGAGTAACAGCCATCAATGGTATCTAGGTCCTAATCCCTGGAAACTGTCAATGGCACTTTATATGGAGACAGGGACTTTGCAGATGTGATTAAATTAAGGATCTGGAAATAGACTATCCTAGATTACCTACACATGTACACTCAGTCGTGTCCATCTCTTTGTGACCCGATGAACCATAGCCCACTACAGTCCTCTGTCCATGGAATTTTCCAGGCAAGAATACTGGAGTGGGTTGCCACCTAGTTCAGTTCAGTTTAGTTGCTCAGTCGTGTCCGACTCTTTGCAACCTCATGGACTCAGCATGCCAGGCCTCCCTGTCCATCTCCAACTCCCAGAGTTGACTCAAACTCAGGTCCATTGAGTTGGTGATACCATCCAGCCATCTCATCCTCTGTCATCCCTTCTCCTGCCGCCTTCAATCTTTCCCAGCATCTTTTCCAGTGAGTCAGTTCTTCGCATCAGGTGGCCAAAGTATTGGAGTTTCAGCTTCAACATCAATCCTTCCAATGCATATTCAGGACTGATTTCCTTTAGGATGGACTAGTTGTATCTACTTGTAGTCCAAGGGACTCTCAAGAGTCTTCTCCAACACCACAGTTCAAAAGCATCAATTCTTTGGTGCTCAGCTTTCTTTATATAAGCCTAATTAGATAACCTGAGTGGACCTTAAATATAATCACACATATCCTTAAAAGAAAGTCAGAGGGAGATTCTGCTACAGACAGCCTCAACAGAGAAAGAAATTTGAAGATGCTACTCTATGGATGAAAGATGGAGGAAGGGACCATTAGCCAAGGTACACAGCGAGAAAAGGCAAGCCAATTAACCCTCCCCCTCACCCCTCAAAGGCTCTAGAGGGAGCACAATCCTACTAACCCCTTGGTTTCAGCCCACTGAAACCAATGTCAGACTTCTGTCCTCCAGAATGTAAGAGAGTACATTTTTGCTGTTTTAAGCCACCAAGTCTGTGATCATTTTTTACAGCGGCAACAGGAAAACAAGGGGAGTTACAAGGGAAGGGTGTGATCTGACTTGAATTTTGGAATGATTACCTCCCTCTACTCTTTACTTTGAGAAAGGATTAGGGAAGAAAACAGAGGCAAACGGACCAATTGAGAGGCCTGTCCCAGGGAAGCAGGCAGTGGGGATGGAGTAACAGGGTCCAATGAGTTTAAAGAGGTAGAGAAAAAAGTCACATTCCATCAGTAAAAAGATTTGGAAAGGGCCAGATTCTCACATTACACGGGGCTGCTGGGTAGCCATGCACAGTCACAAACACTGCTGTGAAGAATATGGGCCGAGTTTGAGACAGGTCATGGAACCCTATGATGCTGAAGACAGGAAGCCATGCCCGGTCTGTGCCCCAGGAAAGCAAGTGTGGAGCTCCCAGGAAGGGAATCCTGGCTCTGCTGAGGGGAGAGAGGTCAGGAGAGTGGCAAGGTCACCAAGGAGAGAGAGGGAGGACTAAAGAGGCAGGGCCAAGGGCAGGGATCCAATGAACCCAGTAGGTTAAACATAGGCAGGAAAAAGAGAGTCCCTAGAAAAGGAGGAAAAAGAGGAGACACAGTATCTTGGAAACCAAGAGAAGGAGTCCATGATGAGCAGAGCCAGGAGCTGGTGGTGGGAACCCAAGGAATAGAAACCAAGAGCAGTCTCTGATTTACCACACAAGGTTATGAGGGACCTCAGCCAGAGCCAGTTCCTAAGTGTAGATAGAGTGGAAATCAGATTAGTGGTGCCTGTCCATTGACAGACCTCATCCTGAACATTCAAGTCTTTCTCCAGCCAGGGAAATGTTATCCTATACTAGCTTTGATGGCTGCTTCTCTTCCTTCCATTCTTGGTTTATCTTCTGCAATGTCTGTGCTCTCTCTCCAGCACTATTCAGTTCAGTTCAGTTGCTCAGTTGTGTCTGACTCCTTGCAACCCCATGGACTGCAGCACACCAGGCTTCCCTGTCCATCACCAACTCCCACAGCTTGCTCAAACTCATGTCGCTGATGCAATCCAACCATCTCATCCTCTGTCGTCCCCTTCTCCTCCTGTCTTCAATCTTTCCCAGCATCAGGGTCTTTTCCAGTGAGTCAGTTCTTTGCATCAGGTAGCCAAAGTATTGGAGCTTCAGTATCAGCTTTTCCAATGAACACTCAGGGTTGATTTCCTTTAGGGTTGACTGGTTGGATCTCCTTGCAGTCCAAGGGACTCTCAAGAGTCTTCTCCAACACCACAGCTCAAAAGCATTAATTCTTTGGTGTTCAGCCTTCACATCCATGAATACTTTTTTACTTACCAGGTTGATAAAAATCATCAAGTAGTCTGATGGCACAAATGTGGGAATTCTCTAAAGTTCAATCACTCTCTCCCTAATGAATGATTTCACCAAGGCCATCACTATAATTATGACCTAGGCTTCCGAGGTGGCACAGTGGTAAAGAATTCGCCTGATATACCAATGCAGGAGATGCAAGAGATGTGGCTTAGATCCCTGAGTAGGAAAGATCCTCTGGAGTAGGAAATGTCAACCTGCTGCAATATTTTTGCCTGGAAAATTCCATGGAAAGAGGAGTCTGGTGGGCTACAGTCTATGGGGTCACAAAGAGTTGGACACAATTGAGCACACGTATAGATTCCTTTGGCCCAATCTTTGTCTCCAGCCTGACTTCTCCCCGCCTGTTTTTTCGTTGTTTTTTTTTTTTTTTACTTTTATATTTTTTGGATTAGGAATGTTCGGAAAATACTTACACAGTCTACCATATTTTTGAGCTGAAATTACAGATAACTGATTCTAGGACCCAAGCCCTCCTTTGTCTGTCTCAAGGATAACATCTGCATCTGTCTTCATAGACTTTCCAACCATCACCACAAATCACTGGCTACCCCCAGCCAGCAGAAGAGGGGGAAAAAAAGCTAGCTAAATTTACCTACACTTTAAGGCAAACACAGTAACAGGGCAAACAAAAGGCCGAAATTTAGAGTTCAGTCCAATCTTGCTTAAACAGAATATTGCTTCTCATACAAGGAAGAGTCAGAGGAAGATGGTTGATGGGGCTGGGATATGGATTCAATTGGACACTTTCACCAAGGATGCCCACCAGTATCTACAGTCTTGAAGAGAGAGATCTGCTCAGCTAGCTAGTTGCAATTCTTCTGCCTTCTCTGTTAACAAGAATTTATGAAGCCTCTCTGGACTCCAAAATGCCTTGTAAGGATCATTTTCAAGCATCACTTCCACATTGCCTTGAGAATACAGTACAGCTCTTCACCATCTCTTGGAAAAGGGGAAAGTAAGACAGAGGGGAAGGAAGGGGCTTCCCACATCAGCCAGCATCTCAGACACAGAACTGAAACAGTTCACTGAGTCTCATATGGAGAAAGGAGAAGAGAGAAAGCATGGGACAGGAATGAAAGGGCAGATTTGACACAAATAATCTTTGAAGTTTAAAACATATTTAATCCTTCTGAACTCCCATGTGAACATGACCACTTAGCCCTCAAGAATTCTAAATCAGTACAACTCTTCAGAAAAACGTTAAAAGATGGAATGCATGCATGTGTGTGTGCTAAGTGGCTTCAGTTGTATCCGACTCTCTGCAACTCTATGAACAGTAGTCTGCCAGGCTCCTCTGTCCGTAAGATTCTACAGGCAAGAACACTGAAGTGGGCTGCAGCACCCTCCTTCAGAAGATCTTTCCAACCCAGGGATCAAACCTATATCTCTTATGTCTCCTGCACTGGCAGGCAGGTTCTTTACCACTAGCACCACCTGGGAAGCCCCATTAACTACAAAGCACGTCTGTTAAAATGTCTAGAGACATGAATACTGTCGGGCTTGCCGAGTCAGGACATGAGCCTCCTAGTCACCTAGACACACTGGACACTTGTTGAGGCCACTAACCAATCAGTCCTCTCCTCTGGCATCACTTCATGCCCTAGCAGAATGTTCTGGGTTCTACTCAGCTCCATTAAATGCCTGTGTGATACCATGCAGCTTGTCAGCAGAATCTAGTACTTCTCACATGAAGACCCTTCCTGCCTGCTCCCAGGACAACCTGAGGACACAATCTTCCCTAAGATCCAAGAGAATGTCTTGACAAAGCAAAGGTTCCTAAGCTATTGACGATGACGACATCCCAGCTACAGAGAACTTTCGGGGCCTGCTTTTCATGCTCTGTGAGGGTACTCCTTCTCAGACCCAAGGAAACTCACACATTCCCTAAACTCTGCCAAAACTTACCTCTCCCTACAAACTGCTCCCACTATCCCTGGGCAGTGTTGAGGGGACGGCACCCACACCCCAGCTTGTCCTCATCACATCACTTACTACCACACAGAAACCACTAATTTAGTGTTTCTTTCTTCTGGGCCTAGAGGTTTCTCTCTTTGGGCCCCAGATCCCACACTGTGTCTCTCTCCTGAAAATATTTTCATTCTCATTATTAATTGTTCGGAAACAATGGATTCAACAGTCAGCCCTAGGAAAGTTAACCTGCTGTTTTATGTCAGGGAATTCCTAGAGGCAGAGGATTCTTGTGCACTTGAGTTATCGAGGAAGTCACTTCAGGAGAAACCTGTAAGGAAGTGAGGGGAGCAAGACTGGGCTGGGAAAGGAACTGGAGCCCAGCCACAGCCTGATCCCATGGGAGCTCGAGGGTGTGAACAGCTTCATGGAACTGCCCCACCCTAAGAAAGGCAGACCAGGCCTTTGTATCTGGCACTAGTCAGACCTGGCTGAGAGTCACAGCTGGGAGGAGGCGGTGAGTGCCCAGGCGTTCCCTGAAGAGCAGTTCTCAAGACTAGGGAGCAACTAAGACCTGTCAACAGTCCACACTTATAACATGCGGTAGATAAAGGGGATTGGGTGGATACCAGCAGCGACCACCACACATGCCCCACATTAGGGCCTAAAACAGCTCCTGGCTCTGTCAGCTTCTTCCACCCACTCTCAAGCTGGGAGGAAACAGCTGCCCACCCAGCATCACTGGGTGCAATGCAAGGCTGAACTGCAGAAATGGGGACAGATGCCCAAGCTCTGGACCAGTAAAAACCCTGCAGCTACCCTGTAGCTGTTGTACAAAGGAGTTTTCCCTTTTTCTTTTCACAGACTCTCCACTCACAGGTGTTTCCAGACTCCCCAAGAATAAAAGAGGGGCTACTTGAAATCAACCAGCTCAACTTCCTATGAGAAGAGAAAGCATTAAATCCTTAGAAAGCTTGAGGAGGTAGAAAAGGCATTCACCGCTGTCTTAAAAGAACAGCTTTGTCTGTTCTTGGTTCTTGGTTCCTCCAAATTCCTGTGCCCTCACTCCCTTTCTGTCAGGGAGCCCAGAGAACACACTGAAGGTAATCTGGTTTCAGAGCATTGCCAGGAGGCTGGCTAATCCCTACAAAGCTTCTGATTCAGCCTAGAGACTAAGTGTCTCTCATCTTATTGATCATCTGGAAAGTCCCAGCAGGCAAATAAAGAACAGAAACAGGGGAAACCCCTGGCAGGAAAGCCCAGAGTGAGACGAAGAACCTCTTCAGTGGTTTCTTTGCTTCTTTGTTTTCTGTCTTCCTGTTTCCAGAACCAGAGTCAGGCCCCACATCCTGATTCCTACCTCAGCTCCCCGGGTAGGATGAGAGTGAGCGAACAACAGCCAATTTATAGGACCCAGGCAGTCCCAGTCTCTAAGAAGATATAACTAGAAGAAAGAGGCAGGCTGGAAAAGGTGAGGGCTTATTCCACAAAGCATTCCCAGTGGGGCAAACCCCACAGAGCTATGCCCTGACCAGCGGGAAGGATATGCACTTGGCAAGGCCTCAACTGAAACCAAGGTGGAAAGGAGTAACAGACGACCTCAAGACACACAACATCTCAGAGGTTCTAATTCTGGGCGCTCACTAGACTCTCTTGGAGTAGGAGTAGGGTATGTTGGTGTGTGCTGTTGTGTCCGACTCTTTGAGACCCCCTTGACTATAGCCCACCAGACTACTCTGCCCGTGGAATTTTCCAGGCAAGAATACTAGAGTGGGTTGCCATTTCCTACTCCAAGGGATCTTCCTGATCTGGGATCAGCCTGCATCTCCTGCGTCTCCTGCATTGGCAGACAGATTCCTTACTACCTCACCACCTGGGAAGCCAAGGGAGTGGGGTAGGAGGGTTGATTTGAAATTCCTGATGTTGAGGCTGCAACTCCAACCAATTTCTTAGACCGTCCAGGAAGAGGTCCAGGCATGAGCGTTTTTAAAACCTCCCCACGTCATGCCATTGTACAACCACAGCTGAGAGCCATCATGAAATATGATGGAGATAGAGCTGTATAAACTGAGGACACCCTCAAACGCATCTCAAAGTAGTCTTTCAAGAAGGGAAGGAAAAGAATTTTCTAAAAACAAAGGAGTTGTCTTTTGCACTCCCCTCCCATTACTAAACTTCAGAGGGGAGAGGGGACAGCATAGAGCATCCCCAAGGATGAGAAGAGATACACAGAGCAGATGCAAGGGGCCCCATCCAGTAAACCAGGGCACCACACCACAGAAACCAGGAAGTCAGCTACAGGCACCAGATGCAAATCAAACACTAACTGGAGGCCTGCAGCTTCCCCTTTTGAGTCCTCCCTCTACCTCTTTTCTGAACCCTGCTCTGCCCTGCCCTCTGGGGACAATCTGGAGCTCCAGGGTTGGAAAAGAACACTCTCTGACATGGTGCTTTATACTAGAGTGTTGAATACTGCTTCATCAGGTCTCCAGAGGGACTTCACTTTATAACCAAGCAGTGAAAGAGGAGATAGGGCTGCCCCTCTGCACTTTAGATCGCTAGGATGGCAGCAGGAAGAAGTATCAATGGCAAACAGGAAACCCCAGTCCTATAGCACCACACAGGGAAGGAGACTTGAGCTATGGCCTGGGGCCCTGCCAAGATCTAGAGATTACAAGAGATGCCACCTGAGCCTGTCCTAGACAACAGCAAAATCTGGGCTGCCTGGGAAGGAACGGCATACTTTCCCTTCCATTGCTTTCTTCAATAAAAGGTCCACTTTCTGGCCAAACCCACATGCCTCCTCCATTCCTTTCCCATCCCTGGTGTCCAGGCCTCCAGGGAACCACCTACAGGGCTCTCAGTCACTCTGCTCAGGAAAAGAGCACTAAACAGCACTAAAGGGAGAGATAAAGTCAAGTGTACTGGGTATATATATGTACTCCATTTCCTCAGCTTTATTATGACTGCGAATACAAAGCTTTGCCCCTCTGCACCCCAAAAAGATGTTAGACGTTAGAGAAAAGGGAGAGGGAAGGTACTAAGTTGGTGCAAAAGTAACGGCAGTTTTTGCATTATTGAAATTTGCTGTTTGATCCTGGAATACATTCTTAAATAAATGTGGTTATGTGGCATCATTTTAATGCATATTTCTTGCTTTATTTATTTATTGCTAATGACTTACTACTTGCTGTTTATTTTATATTTATTTTAGAGCATGGAAATGATATCAGACAAAAAGCAAATTCGAACAATTTTCTTATTAACTTACAACATCGACACCACATTTGGCCTAGGAACTCCTAACAAACAGTGTGGTGGTGGTTCATTGAGTTTTGTAAAGGAGACGAGAGCCTTGAGGTGAGGAATGTAGTGGCTGGCCATCAGAAGTTGACAATGGCCAACTGAGAGCCATCATTGAAACTTAGAACCATATGAGAAGTTGCTGAAGAACTCAGCATTGATTATTCTATGGTCATTCAACATTTGAAGCAAACTGGAAAGGTGAAAAAGCTTAATAAGTGGGTGCCTCATAAGCGGACTACAAATCAAAAAAACGTCGCTTTAAAGTGTCATCTTCTCTTATTCTACGCAACAACAAACCATTTCTTGATCAGATTGTGGCGTTGGATGAAAAGGCGATGACTAGCTCAGAGGCTGGACTGAGAAGATGCTCCAAATCACTTCCCAAAGCCAACCTTGCACCAAAAAGAGGTCATGATCACTGTTTGGTGGTCTGTTGCCAATCTGATGCACTACAGCCTTCTGAATCCTGGCAAAACCATAACATCTGAGAAGCACACTCAGCAAATCAATGATGCACACCAAAAATTGCAGTGCCTGCAGCTGGCATTGGTCAACAGAAAAGGGCCCAATTCTTTTCCACCACAATATCCGAATTCATGTCGCACAACCAATGCTTCAAAGGTTGAACGAATTGGGCTGTGAAGTTTTGCCTCATCTGCCATATTCACTTGACCTCTTGCCAACTCATGGACAGAGAAGCCTGGCAGGCTACAGCCCAGGGGGTCACAAAGAGTCGGACCCTACTGAGGGACTTTCACTTCACTCACCAACAAACTACCACTTCTTCAAGCATCTTGACCGCTTTTTTGCAGGGAAAATACTTCCACAACCAAAAGAATACAGAAAATGCTTTCCAAGAGTTTGTGGGATCCCAAAGCAGGGATTTTTAAGCTACAGGAATAAACAAACTTATTTCTCATTGGCAAAAATGTGATTGCAATGGTACCTATTTTGATTAATAAAGATGTGTTTGAACCTAGTTATAATGATTTAAATTTAAAAATTTATAGTCCAAAACCACAAAAACGTTTGCACCAACATAAATAATTGGGAAGAGGTTGGTGTGTCCTGCCTGAGAAGGGATGGCACTTTTATGCAGAGGCAGGCAGCAAAAAGAACCAGCAGAGGACTAGTCAAAGGAAGCCCTGATCTATTTTCCTCACGAATAGTGAACAGAACAATCGCAACGATATTACTATGCTAATAACAAAACAACAAATGTGAATAATAGATGACTAACAGAAATGCAAGCTTACTACAGGATAGCTATTACCTGTTTTGACTCATTTAATCTCCATAACAACCCAATGTAGAAAGAAATCTTAATAGTCTCACTTTGCAGATGAAGCAATTGAAGCACAAAGAAGTTAAGTATTAATAACTTGTCCAAAGACACACAGGAAGAGACAGAGCTGGAGTTCAAACTCAGGACTGTCTGATGCAAAACAGAACTTATATTTGCTACAGCTGTCTTGCAGTGAAGAAGTTTTCAGTTAAAAATCACCTGACCCGGCCATATTCTAGAGAAATATATATCAGAATCCCCCAGAGGGCTCATTAAATACAGATTCCTTTTCTCCCACCCTCCCAATTTCTGATTCAACACTTCTGGAGTGGAGTCTGAGAAGGTATATCCCTAACAAGCTTCCAAATGCTGCTAGTGCTGCTGGTAACAAGACTCTAAAAGCTTTCTCCTCTTCCTTAAAAGAACTCTATTTTTATCACTTTAAAGATGAGGAAACAGAAGGTTAGGTGACTTGTCCCACCCAGGTCACAGAGCTGACATGGAAACAGTGCTCCTTCTCCGGTGCCTTGGCTAAGCACTGGGTATGAGGGTCTCCAAGCAGGACGGGCAGCTGGAGGCTGGCTTCAGCTGCTAGGCACAGAATGCCCCAGAGTCCTGGGGAAGGCAGGTGAGTCAGTGATTGGCCTGGCAGACAACCTGCAGGAAAAGCAGACCCTGCAGGGGAGAGATCCCACCCAGAGACCTGGGTACTTGCAGTGTCACGGGGCCATGAATGCCCAGGATCGCCCTGTCTACAGAGCAAGCTATTCCTCACACTCATGGGCCCCAATACTGCCTGCTCCTTGTTCTGCAAAAAGCCTGGGGGGCTAACAACAGGTCCAGGGCCCCTACTGACAGGCAACCTCACTCCTATCCCTGGAGAAGCCTCATCTGGTACACCTGCCAGATGGGTATATGAGATTCAGCAGGTGGTCAAGTGGGCTCCCTCATGCCAGGAGCATGGTCTGCAAAAGCCCCATCTCCTTCCACTGACAGCTTGGGCACTGATCCTTCTTGCTCAGGCCTTTTGCACACTGGTCTGAATTCTTCAGTGTACCTGTGGAAGCTCCGAGGAAATGGTCGGTTTCCTGCTAAGAAGACCTGTCCCCTACTCCCATGCTAGTAGGCAGGTGGCCAGTTGAGTGACCTGGAGAGTCACAACAAATAATCACCTCCCCACAAACAATCACCTCACGGGCCCAGATGAGCAACTACTTGTTTATAGGGAAGTCTCATGTACATCCACAAGTTTTTGACTTTCTGGATGGATATTTAGAAGGAAACCCAAAGACCCTTAGCCTCATGTCAAATAAGCATGGTGTTGGAATGGGACCAAAAGACATAAAGGAAGCAAAAACTCCATACAGAAAAAGCTACATGTGTGTGAAAATGTAGGTGTCGATGTGTGAGGAAATGTATAGGTGTAAATGTGTAAGAGCGTATGCATGTGTAAATGTATAACTATCAGTGTGAGGGAGAGTGTAAGTAAGTGTGCAAATGAATGTGTAGGTAGGGGTGTAAAAGAGAGTGTGTGGAGAGAGAGGGTGTGTGTGTGTGTGTGTGTGTGTGTGTGTGTGTGTATAAAGAACTTTGACTATAGCTCAGAGAACCCACAAGACCTAGAAAGATAACTTCCAATATCTACAGGCCCCCAGGGAAGGGCCTAGTCACCTCTTCCACCCTAAAGCAGCACCTCCAACTCCTTCACCCAAAGGGGTTCTGCCAAGATGTGTCCCCTCACAGCATAAAACTCAACAAAGTGCAAAATTCCTTATAACTGACTGGGCACGAGGAAAGAATGGGAAGTTGGTGGAGGAAAATAAGACCAAGCATTCCTTGACCTGCATTTCTCAAAACCGAGGGTTATTTTANTACAGCTCTTCACCATCTCTTGGAAAAGGGGAAAGTAAGACAGAGGGGAAGGAAGGGGCTTCCCACATCAGCCAGCATCTCAGACACAGAACTGAAACAGTTCGCTGAGTCTCATACGGAGAAAGGAGAAGAGAGAAAGCATGGGACAGGAATGAAAGGGCAGATTTGACACAAATAATCTTTGAAGTTTAAAACATATTTAATCCTTCTGAACTCCCATGTGAACATGACCACTTAGCCCTCAAGAATTCTAAATCAGTACAACTCTTCAGAAAAACGTTAAAAGATGGAATGCATGCATGTGTGTGTGCTAAGTGGCTTCAGTTGTATCCGACTCTCTGCAATTCTATGAACAGTAGTCTGCCAGGCTCCTCTGTCCGTAAGATTCTACAGGCAAGAACACTGAAGTGGGCTGCAGCACCCTCCTTCAGAAGATCTTTCCAACCCAGGGATCAAACCTATATCTCTTATGTCTCCTGCACTGGCAGGCAGGTTCTTTACCACTAGCACCACCTGGGAAGCCCCATTAACTACAAAGCACGTCTGTTAAAATGTCTAGAGACATGAATACTGTCGGGCTTGCCGAGTCAGGACATGAGCCTCCTAGTCACCTAGACACACTGGACACTTGTTGAGGCCACTAACCAATCAGTCCTCTCCTCTGGCATCACTTCATGCCCTAGCAGAATGTTCTGGGTTCTACTCAGCTCCATTAAATGCCTGTGTGATACCATGCAGCTTGTCAGCAGAATCTAGTACTTCTCACATGAAGACCCTTCCTGCCTGCTCCCAGGACAACCTGAGGACACAATCTTCCCTAAGATCCAAGAGAATGTCTTGACAAAGCAAAGGTTCCTAAGCTATTGACGATGACGACATCCCAGCTACAGAGAACTTTCGGGGCCTGCTTTTCATGCTCTGTGAGGGTACTCCTTCTCAGACCCAAGGAAACTCACACATTCCCTAAACTCTGCCAAAACTTACCTCTCCCTACAAACTGCTCCCACTATCCCTGGGCAGTGTTGAGGGGACGGCACCCACACCCCAGCTTGTCCTCATCACAACACTTACCACCACACAGAAACCACTAATTTAGTGTTTCTTTCTTCTGGGCCTAGAGGTTTCTCTCTTTGGGCCCCAGATCCCACACTGTGTCTCTCTCCTGAAAATATTTTCATTCTCATTATTAATTGTTCGGAAACAATGGATTCAACAGTCAGCCCTAGGAAAGTTAACCTGCTGTTTTATGTCAGGGAATTCCTAGAGGCAGAGGATTCTTGTGCACTTGAGTTATCGAGGAAGTCACTTCAGGAGAAACCTGTAAGGAAGTGAGGGGAGCAAGACTGGGCTGGGAAAGGAACTGGAGCCCAGCCACAGCCTGATCCCATGGGAGCTCGAGGGTGTGAACAGCTTCATGGAACTGCCCCACCCTAAGAAAGGCAGACCAGGCCTTTGTATCTGGCACTAGTCAGACCTGGCTGAGAGTCACAGCTGGGAGGAGGCGGTGAGTGCCCAGGCGTTCCCTGAAGAGCAGTTCTCAAGACTAGGGAGCAACTAAGACCTGTCAACAGTCCACACTTATAACATGCGGTAGATAAAGGGGATTGGGTGGATACCAGCAGTGACCACCACACATGCCCCACATTAGGGCCTGAAACAGCTCCTGGCTCTGTCAGCTTCTTCCACCCACTCTCAAGCTGGGAGGAAACAGCTGCCCACCCAGCATCACTGGGTGCAATGCAAGGCTGAACTGCAGAAATGGGGACAGATGCCCAAGCTCTGGACCAGTAAAAACCCTGCAGCTACCCTGTAGCTGTTGTACAAAGGAGTTTTCCCTTTTTCTTTTCACAGACTCTCCACTCACAGGTGTTTCCAGACTCCCCAAGAATAAAAGAGGGGCTACTTGAAATCAACCAGCTCAACTTCCTATGAGAAGAGAAAGCATTAAATCCTTAGAAAGCTTGAGGAGGTAGAAAAGGCATTCACCGCTGTCTTAAAAGAACAGCTTTGTCTGTTCTTGGTTCTTGGTTCCTCCAAATTCCTGTGCCCTCACTCCCTTTCTGTCAGGGAGCCCAGAGAACACACTGAAGGTAATCTGGTTTCAGAGCATTGCCAGGAGGCTGGCTAATCCCTACAAAGCTTCTGATTCAGCCTAGAGACTAAGTGTCTCTCATCTTATTGATCATCTGGAAAGTCCCAGCAGGCAAATAAAGAACAGAAACAGGGGAAACCCCTGGCAGGAAAGCCCAGAGTGAGACGAAGAACCTCTTCAGTGGTTTCTTTGCTTCTTTGTTTTCTGTCTTCCTGTTTCCAGAACCAGAGTCAGGCCCCACATCCTGACTCCTACCTCAGCTCCCCGGGTAGGATGAGAGTGAGCGAACAACAGCCAATTTATAGGACCCAGGCAGTCCCAGTCTCTAAGAAGATATAACTAGAAGAAAGAGGCAGGCTGGAAAAGGTGAGGGCTTATTCCACAAAGCATTCCCAGTGGGGCAAACCCCACAGAGCTATGCCCTGACCAGCGGGAAGGATATGCACTTGGCAAGGCCTCAACTGAAACCAAGGTGGAAAGGAGTAACAGACGACCTCAAGACACACAACATCTCAGAGGTTCTAATTCTGGGCGCTCACTAGACTCTCTTGGAGTAGGAGTAGGGTATGTTGGTGTGTGCTGTTGTGTCCGACTCTTTGAGACCCCCTTGACTATAGCCCACCAGACTACTCTGCCCGTGGAATTTTCCAGGCAAGAATACTAGAGTGGGTTGCCATTTCCTACTCCAAGGGATCTTCCTGATCTGGGATCAGCCTGCATCTCCTGCGTCTCCTGCATTGGCAGACAGATTCCTTACTACCTCACCACCTGGGAAGCCAAGGGAGTGGGGTAGGAGGGTTGATTTGAAATTCCTGATGTTGAGGCTGCAACTCCAACCAATTTCTTAGACCGTCCAGGAAGAGGTCCAGGCATGAGCGTTTTTAAAACCTCCCCACGTCATGCCATTGTACAACCACAGCTGAGAGCCATCATGAAATATGATGGAGATAGAGCTGTATAAACTGAGGACACCCTCAAACGCATCTCAAAGTAGTCTTTCAAGAAGGGAAGGAAAAGAATTTTCTAAAAACAAAGGAGTTGTCTTTTGCACTCCCCTCCCATTACTAAACTTCAGAGGGGAGAGGGGACAGCATAGAGCATCCCCAAGGATGAGAAGAGATACACAGAGCAGATGCAAGGGGCCCCATCCAGTAAACCAGGGCACCACACCACAGAAACCAGGAAGTCAGCTACAGGCACCAGATGCAAATCAAACACTAACTGGAGGCCTGCAGCTTCCCCTTTTGAGTCCTCCCTCTACCTCTTTTCTGAACCCTGCTCTGCCCTGCCCTCTGGGGACAATCTGGAGCTCCAGGGTTGGAAAAGAACACTCTCTGACATGGTGCTTTATACTAGAGTGTTGAATACTGCTTCATCAGGTCTCCAGAGGGACTTCACTTTATAACCAAGCAGTGAAAGAGGAGATAGGGCTGCCCCTCTGCACTTTAGATCGCTAGGATGGCAGCAGGAAGAAGTATCAATGGCAAACAGGAAACCCCAGTCCTATAGCACCACACAGGGAAGGAGACTTGAGCTATGGCCTGGGGCCCTGCCAAGATCTAGAGATTACAAGAGATGCCACCTGAGCCTGTCCTAGACAACAGCAAAATCTGGGCTGCCTGGGAAGGAACGGCATACTTTCCCTTCCATTGCTTTCTTCAATAAAAGGTCCACTTTCTGGCCAAACCCACATGCCTCCTCCATTCCTTTCCCATCCCTGGTGTCCAGGCCTCCAGGGAACCACCTACAGGGCTCTCAGTCACTCTGCTCAGGAAAAGAGCACTAAACAGCACTAAAGGGAGAGATAAAGTCAAGTGTACTGGGTATATATATGTACTCCATTTCCTCAGCTTTATTATGACTGCGAATACAAAGCTTTGCCCCTCTGCACCCCAAAAAGATGTTAGACGTTAGAGAAAAGGGAGAGGGAAGGTACTAAGTTGGTGCAAAAGTAACGGCAGTTTTTGCATTATTGAAATTTGCTGTTTGATCCTGGAATACATTCTTAAATAAATGTGGTTATGTGGCATCATTTTAATGCATATTTCTTGCTTTATTTATTTATTGCTAATGACTTACTACTTGCTGTTTATTTTATATTTATTTTAGAGCATGGAAATGATATCAGACAAAAAGCAAATTCGAACAATTTTCTTATTAACTTACAACATCGACACCACATTTGGCCTAGGAACTCCTAACAAACAGTGTGGTGGTGGTTCATTGAGTTTTGTAAAGGAGACGAGAGCCTTGAGGTGAGGAATGTAGTGGCTGGCCATCAGAAGTTGACAATGGCCAACTGAGAGCCATCATTGAAACTTAGAACCATATGAGAAGTTGCTGAAGAACTCAGCATTGACTATTCTATGGTCATTCAACATTTAAACAAACAGTGTGGTGGTGGTTCATTGAGTTTTGTAAAGGAGACGAGAGCCTTGAGGTGAGGAATGTAGTGGCTGGCCATCAGAAGTTGACAATGGCCAACTGAGAGCCATCATTGAAACTTAGAACCATATGAGAAGTTGCTGAAGAACTCAGCATTGATTATTCTATGGTCATTCAACATTTGAAGCAAACTGGAAAGGTGAAAAAGCTTAATAAGTGGGTGCCTCATAAGCGGACTACAAATCAAAAAAACGTCGCTTTAAAGTGTCATCTTCTCTTATTCTACGCAACAACAAACCATTTCTTGATCAGATTGTGGCGTTGGATGAAAAGGCGATGACTAGCTCAGAGGCTGGACTGAGAAGATGCTCCAAATCACTTCCCAAAGCCAACCTTGCACCAAAAAGAGGTCATGATCACTGTTTGGTGGTCTGTTGCCAATCTGATGCACTACAGCCTTCTGAATCCTGGCAAAACCATAACATCTGAGAAGCACACTCAGCAAATCAATGATGCACACCAAAAATTGCAGTGCCTGCAGCTGGCATTGGTCAACAGAAAAGGGCCCAATTCTTTTCCACCACAATATCCGAATTCATGTCGCACAACCAATGCTTCAAAGGTTGAACGAATTGGGCTGTGAAGTTTTGCCTCATCTGCCATATTCACTTGACCTCTTGCCAACTCATGGACAGAGAAGCCTGGCAGGCTACAGCCCAGGGGGTCACAAAGAGTCGGACCCTACTGAGGGACTTTCACTTCACTCACCAACAAACTACCACTTCTTCAAGCATCTTGACCGCTTTTTTGCAGGGAAAATACTTCCACAACCAAAAGAATACAGAAAATGCTTTCCAAGAGTTTGTGGGATCCCAAAGCAGGGATTTTTAAGCTACAGGAATAAACAAACTTATTTCTCATTGGCAAAAATGTGATTGCAATGGTACCTATTTTGATTAATAAAGATGTGTTTGAACCTAGTTATAATGATTTAAATTTAAAAATTTATAGTCCAAAACCACAAAAACGTTTGCACCAACATAAATAATTGGGAAGAGGTTGGTGTGTCCTGCCTGAGAAGGGATGGCACTTTTATGCAGAGGCAGGCAGCAAAAAGAACCAGCAGAGGACTAGTCAAAGGAAGCCCTGATCTATTTTCCTCACGAATAGTGAACAGAACAATCGCAACGATATTACTATGCTAATAACAAAACAACAAATGTGAATAATAGATGACTAACAGAAATGCAAGCTTACTACAGGATAGCTATTACCTGTTTTGACTCATTTAATCTCCATAACAACCCAATGTAGAAAGAAATCTTAATAGTCTCACTTTGCAGATGAAGCAATTGAAGCACAAAGAAGTTAAGTATTAATAACTTGTCCAAAGACACACAGGAAGAGACAGAGCTGGAGTTCAAACTCAGGACTGTCTGATGCAAAACAGAACTTATATTTGCTACAGCTGTCTTGCAGTGAAGAAGNACAACCAAAAGAATACAGAAAATGCTTTCCAAGAGTTTGTGGGATCCCAAAGCAGGGATTTTTAAGCTACAGGAATAAACAAACTTATTTCTCATTGGCAAAAATGTGATTGCAATGGTACCTATTTTGATTAATAAAGATGTGTTTGAACCTAGTTATAATGATTTAAATTTAAAAATTTATAGTCCAAAACCACAAAAACGTTTGCACCAACATAAATAATTGGGAAGAGGTTGGTGTGTCCTGCCTGAGAAGGGATGGCACTTTTATGCAGAGGCAGGCAGCAAAAAGAACCAGCAGAGGACTAGTCAAAGGAAGCCCTGATCTATTTTCCTCACGAATAGTGAACAGAACAATCGCAACGATATTACTATGCTAATAACAAAACAACAAATGTGAATAATAGATGACTAACAGAAATGCAAGCTTACTACAGGATAGCTATTACCTGTTTTGACTCATTTAATCTCCATAACAACCCAATGTAGAAAGAAATCTTAATAGTCTCACTTTGCAGATGAAGCAATTGAAGCACAAAGAAGTTAAGTATTAATAACTTGTCCAAAGACACACAGGAAGAGACAGAGCTGGAGTTCAAACTCAGGACTGTCTGATGCAAAACAGAACTTATATTTGCTACAGCTGTCTTGCAGTGAAGAAGTTTTCAGTTAAAAATCACCTGACCCGGCCATATTCTAGAGAAATATATATCAGAATCCCCCAGAGGGCTCATTAAATACAGATTCCTTTTCTCCCACCCTCCCAATTTCTGATTCAACACTTCTGGAGTGGAGTCTGAGAAGGTATATCCCTAACAAGCTTCCAAATGCTGCTAGTGCTGCTGGTAACAAGACTCTAAAAGCTTTCTCCTCTTCCTTAAAAGAACTCTATTTTTATCACTTTAAAGATGAGGAAACAGAAGGTTAGGTGACTTGTCCCACCCAGGTCACAGAGCTGACATGGAAACAGTGCTCCTTCTCCGGTGCCTTGGCTAAGCACTGGGTATGAGGGTCTCCAAGCAGGACGGGCAGCTGGAGGCTGGCTTCAGCTGCTAGGCACAGAATGCCCCAGAGTCCTGGGGAAGGCAGGTGAGTCAGTGATTGGCCTGGCAGACAACCTGCAGGAAAAGCAGACCCTGCAGGGGAGAGATCCCACCCAGAGACCTGGGTACTTGCAGTGTCACGGGGCCATGAATGCCCAGGATTGCCCTGTCTACAGAGCAAGCTATTCCTCACACTCATGGGCCCCAATACTGCCTGCTCCTTGTTCTGCAAAAAGCCTGGGGGGCTAACAACAGGTCCAGGAAAAAAAAAAAAAATCTACAAACAATAAATCCTGGAGAATGTGTGAAGAAAAGGGAACCCTCTTGCACAGTTGGTGGGAATGTTGACACAGCCGCTGTGGAGAATGGTATGGAGATGCCTTAAAATAAATAAATAAATAAACTAGGACTAAAACTACCATAAGACCCAGCAATGGCACTATGGGGCACATACCCTGAGAAAACCTTAGCTGAAAAAGACACATTTACCCCAATGTTTATTACAGCACTATTTACACTAGATAGGACATGGAAGCAACTTAGATGTCCATCAACAGATAAATGGATAAAGAAGTTGGTACATACATATGAGGAATTATTACTCAGTCATAAAAAGGAACACATTTAAGTTAGTTCTAGTGAGGTAGATGAGCCTAGAGCCTGTTAATACCGAGTGAATTAAGTCAGAAAGAGAAAAACAAATATTGTATATCAATGCACATATATGGAATCTAGAACAATGGTACCGATGAACCTATATTTTCAGGGCAGAAATAGAGATGTAGACATAGAAAACAGACTGGACACAGTGGGGGAAACGAAGGGTGGGACGGATTTGAGAGAACGGCTCTGAAACATATACATTACCATGTGTAAAATGGATAGCTATTGGGAAGTTGCTGCATAACACAGGGAGCTCAACCTAGAGGGGTGGAATGAGATGGAGGGTGGGAGAGAGGGAGGTTCAAGAAGGAGGGGACATATGTATATCTATGGCTGATTTGTGTTGTTGAATGGGAGAAACCAATACAACGTTGCAAAGCAATTATCCTCCAATTAAAAAACAACAACAACAACAAAAAACACAGTATGGCAGTTTCTCAAAAACTTAAAAATAGAACTGCCATGCAATCCAGCAATTCTACTTCTGGGTACATACTCAAAAGAACTGAAAGTAGGACCTTGAAGAGATATTTGTACACCCATGTTCTTCACAGCATTTATAACAAAAGTCACCCAGGTACCTATTAGCGGATGACTAGATTAACAATGTGGATGACTAGATTAATGATACATATATACAATTCAGACTTTAAAATGAACAATACCCTGTCATATGTCACAACATGGATGAACCATGGGGACATTATGCCAAGTGAAATAATTAGTCACAAAATGACAAATACTGTATAATTTTGCTTAAATGAGGTACCTAGGTCAAATCCAAAGAGACAAGAAAGTAGACTGGTGGTTGCCAGGGGTTGGGGAAAGGGCAATGGCCAGTTACTAGTGATAGTCAATGGGTGTAGTTTTAATTTTGCAAGATGAAGAGCTCTGTGGATGCACAATGTGGTGGCTGCACAATATGAATGTACTTAATGCTACCGAACTGTACACTTACAAATGGTTATAATGGTAAATTTTATGCATGTTTTGCCAGAAAACTTTCAATGGAAAAACCAGGCAGAAAATCAGTGTTATAGTGACATAACGTGAAAAAGATTCAACTCACTCCTGCTGGCTTTGAAGCCGGAGGAAGCCGGGTGTGAGCCAAGGAAATGTGGGAAAGGCTTTTAGAAGCTGGAAAGGACAAGGAAACACCCTTAATCTGGACTTGCGTGGTGTCCCAGGTGCTTTCTGGAGGAAGTGAACTCTAAACTGAGACCTCAGTGATGAGATGGAGCTGGCAAAGGTGAAGGGCGGAGTGGTCCAGGCAGAAGGAGCATGCACCAAGATGAGGTAGTACATATGCTGGACCTTGACCATGTCAAGGAGTTTGGACTTTCAAGTGCAATGGGATGGGGTGTGTGGTCGGCTGAGTAACAGCCATCAATGGTATCTAGGTCCTAATCCCTGGAAACTGTCAATGGCACTTTATATGGAGACAGGGACTTTGCAGATGTGATTAAATTAAGGATCTGGAAATAGACTATCCTAGATTACCTACACATGTACACTCAGTCGTGTCCATCTCTTTGTGACCCGATGAACCATAGCCCACTACAGTCCTCTGTCCATGGAATTTTCCAGGCAAGAATGCTGGAGTGGGTTGCCACCTAGTTCAGTTCAGTTTAGTTGCTCAGTCGTGTCCGACTCTTTGCAACCCCATGGACTCAGCATGCCAGGCCTCCCTGTCCATCTCCAACTCCCAGAGTTGACTCAAACTCAGGTCCATTGAGTTGGTGATACCATCCAGCCATCTCATCCTCTGTCATCCCTTCTCCTGCCGCCTTCAATCTTTCCCAGCATCTTTTCCAGTGAGTCAGTTCTTCTCATCAGGTGGCCAAAGTATTGGAGTTTCAGCTTCAACATCAATCCTTCCAATGCATATTCAGGACTGATTTCCTTTAGGATGGACTAGTTGTATCTACTTGTAGTCCAAGGGACTCTCAAGAGTCTTCTCCAACACCACAGTTCAAAAGCATCAATTCTTTGGTGCTCAGCTTTCTTTATATAAGCCTAATTAGATAACCTGAGTGGACCTTAAATATAATCACACATATCCTTAAAAGAAAGTCAGAGGGAGATTCTGCTACAGACAGCCTCAACAGAGAAAGAAATTTGAAGATGCTACTCTATGGATGAAAGATGGAGGAAGGGACCATTAGCCAAGGTACACAGCGAGAAAAGGCAAGCCAATTAACCCTCCCCCTCACCCCTCAAAGGCTCTAGAGGGAGCACAATCCTACTAACCCCTTGGTTTCAGCCCACTGAAACCAATGTCAGACTTCTGTCCTCCAGAATGTAAGAGAGTACATTTTTGCTGTTTTAAGCCACCAAGTCTGTGATCATTTTTTACAGCGGCAACAGGAAAACAAGGGGAGTTACAAGGGAAGGGTGTGATCTGACTTGAATTTTGGAATGATTACCTCCCTCTACTCTTTACTTTGAGAAAGGATTAGGGAAGAAAACAGAGGCAAACGGACCAATTGAGAGGCCTGTCCCAGGGAAGCAGGCAGTGGGGATGGAGTAACAGGGTCCAATGAGTTTAAAGAGGTAGAGAAAAAAGTCACATTCCATCAGTAAAAAGATTTGGAAAGGGCCAGATTCTCACATTACACGGGGCTGCTGGGTAGCCATGCACAGTCACAAACACTGCTGTGAGGAATATGGGCCGAGTTTGAGACAGGTCATGGAACCCTATGATGCTGAAGACAGGAAGCCATGCCCGGTCTGTGCCCCAGGAAAGCAAGTGTGGAGCTCCCAGGAAGGGAATCCTGGCTCTGCTGAGGGGAGAGAGGTCAGGAGAGTGGCAAGGTCACCAAGGAGAGAGTAGGGAGGACTAAAGAGGCAGGGCCAAGGGCAGGGATCCAATGAACCCAGTAGGTTAAACATAGGCAGGAAAAAGAGAGTCCCTAGAAAAGGAGGAAAAAGAGGAGACACAGTATCTTGGAAACCAAGAGAAGGAGTCCATGATGAGCAGAGCCAGGAGCTGGTGGTGGGAACCCAAGGAATAGAAACCAAGAGCAGTCTCTGATTTACCACACAAGGTTATGAGGGACCTCAGCCAGAGCCAGTTCCTAAGTGTAGATAGAGTGGAAATCAGATTAGTGGTGCCTGTCCATTGACAGACCTCATCCTGAACATTCAAGTCTTTCTCCAGCCAGGGAAATGTTATCCTATACTAGCTTTGATGGCTGCTTCTCTTCCTTCCATTCTTGGTTTATCTTCTGCAATGTCTGTGCTCTCTCTCCAGCACTATTCAGTTCAGTTCAGTTGCTCAGTTGTGTCTGACTCCTTGCAACCCCATGGACTGCAGCACACCAGGCTTCCCTGTCCATCACCAGCGGCTTCCTTCACCCCCAGGTATGGGCAGGTTCCTTGCCCTTGGAAGCAGTAAGGAAGGGCAAGCAGAGGAAGGATCCAGCAAGTACTGAGCCTCCCTCTGGGGGCAGCCATGGTGCAGCATTTTATATCCACCCTTTCTTAACCTCGTTAACACCCTACAGTATGTACAGGCAGGGAAATTCAGCCTCATACAGCAGATCTTGGACCCAGGGGAGACAGCTCATCCAGGGGTTTCCAGAACATTTCCAGGAGGCTCAGGGGAAGTTTTCCACAAAACCACACTCACACTCTCCTCCTGTCCTGCAACCAGCTGACTAACCCTAAAGAAAAATCAGCACCATGAAAAGCTGAACTTCTCAAAATGGTTTTCAAAGGCCATTTCTGTAAAGTCTTTTCACTTCCCCCTTACTGTCTGGGATTCATAGAGCAGCTGGGCAGAGAGAAAACAGGCAGAGCCAGGTAAAGTAATTTCCAGAGAACACAGTACCTACATCTGTCCCTCCCAGACCTACATTTTCTCAGCAACTTGCTGGAGGGCGGGCAGTTTCCTCTGGGAGCTTGATTAAAGAGGAACTTAAAGCATTTTCCATAGAACAAGGCGTCCCACAGCAAAGCCATTTGACCTACTCCCTTGACCCCTGAATACAGTCACGCAACCTATCCAGGTTCTGGGTACTGACGCTTCCTGATCTCCTCTCACCTCAGACCAGACTGAAACACACAAACATACCCCCTCCCCTGCCTCCACTCCTCTGCACCATGTTCCTGATTATTCTATCAAATACAGAACCCACCATACACACAAGAGCAACCCTTGGCCCAGATGTCTATAAAAGCTGGCAGGGAGCTTTAGGAAGAGGGCAGATTATATGAGGCCACTACCCTTCTCCCGGAGTACTTAGGGTCTCATGGACTCCACTAGTTAGTCTTCTCTGCATCCCAGGCAGGCTGACCCTGCCTGTGGACAAAGCATTCAGCAGCTGCCACAGGTGCCATGGTGGGTATTTAGTAAGTTGAGTTGAGCTATAGGATCTGGAATACACAAAGTATGTTTCAAATAGAAAGGCTGAGGCTCTCATTCTCATTCTTTAAGGAAGATGGTCTCAACAATCCAACTTCCATCTGGTTTGGACCTTACTCACTATAGGACAGCTGTTAGGTTTAAGGCACAGTAAACCCCAAGCACACTCTCTATCCCACCACCACACACAAAAAACCCTGGGATATGATGATTCAGCAGTAGAGGCCTGGGGCCCAAGGCCCAGCTGCTGGCAATCAGCAAGTCCCACATGTGATTAGCTCTGATGCCCACTGGCTGTCCACCTTTGTTCTGCTCGGATGAGATGGAGGGCAGACCCTGACCTCCATCCCAGGTGATGGCAGTGGAAGCAACAAGGATGGCCAGGTCCTTGCAGCCCAGTCGGAAATGAAAATGCGAGAGACCAAATACCACAATTCTCTCCGGGGCTTCCTTGTTCCTTTTCTTCTTTTATACAAGTAAAATGGATTTTTTTTTTTTTATTTTAAAGATATATAAAAGCAAAAAGAGTAAGATCAACAAAAGGACAATTACAGTACAATTCCACTCTTAAACCTAGAGTAGGCAAACTCATGAAAATGTTAATAGAAGCTACCGGCAGCTGGAGTGAGGGGAATGAATGAAGAGTCAGTGTTCAATGGGTACAGAGTCTCTGTTGGAAAAGTTCTGGAAATGAATAGTGGCTATGGTCATACAACACAGTGAATGCACTCAATGCCACTGCTATGGTCTGAATGTTTGTGTCCTCTCCCAATTCATATGCTGAAATCCTAAGATGGCAGTAAGGGTAGAGGGGGAGGGTGGGCTTTGGGAGGTAAATTAGGTCACAAAGGTAGAGCCATGAATGGGATTAAAGGAGACCCACAGCTGCTTCTGCCACAGGAGGGTATAATAATAAGTCTGTGATCTGGAAGAGGACCCTCACCTGACCATGTTCACAGCCTGATCTGACTCCCAGCCTCCAGAACTGTGAGCAGTAAGTTTCTGTTGTTTATAAGTCCCTCAGTCTGTGGCACTTGTTATACAATATAGCTCAAACGGATTAAGACAGCCCCTGAATTGTACTTAAAAATGGTTAAAAAGGTTAATTTTATATTGTGCATATTTTAAATACAATAAAAAATTGAAAATACTTAATATAAGAAAATGTAAGATTAAAATCTTCCAAAATTCCAGCACTCAGTGACAATCACTATTAATATTTTTCCATATACCCTTTCAGAAGCAAATATAAATGGACCTTACAAAACCAGCACATTGTTTGGAAATGGCAATTGAAGAAAATGGCAACCCACTTCAGTATTCTTGCCTGAGGAATCCCATGGACAGAGGAGTCTGGTGGGCTACAGTCCATGGGGTCGTTAAGGAGTTGGACACAATCGAATGATTGAACAATAACAACAGCACAATGTCTGGTAACCTACTCTTTACAAATGTATATTTTCCCACGTTAACATATACATATCTGTATCCTAAATATTTTGTAATCACATGGTACTTTAATGTAGCGATACACCATGATTAACAAATTTACTATTTGGGGGCATTGGCCACCTCATGCAAAGAGTTGACTCATTGGAAAAGACTTTGATGCTGGGAGGGATTGGGGGCAGGAGGAGAAGGGGACGACAGAGGATGAGATGGCTGGATGGCATCAACTCGATGGACATGAGTTTGAGTGAACTCCAGGAGATGGTGATGGACAGGGAGGCCTGGAGTGCTGCGATTCATGGGGTCGCAAAGAGTCGGACACAACTGAGCGACTGAAATGAACTGAACTTAGTCTCCATTTTTGGTTTTATTACTATTATAAACATTTCACAGGACATTGCTCATGCACATATTTTTCTGCATGTGTCCAACTCCTCTGGGTGGAATTGCTGATCAGGGACTCCTTCAGGAGGATTATCAACAGAACCGTATGAGTAGAACCCAACCAGGAATGCTGAATTCTGTCATATAGAAGCCATGTGTCTTCCTCCACATGGACTTTTCCTGGATTCCACGTGGGTGTCTACAACTTTGCACAGTGGTTCAGGAAAGGGCGTATCTTCCGTGTCCTCTTTACCCACTCTCCAGTTCTCCTGTGGGGACACATCATGCCTAGGTCATTAAGTGAAACTGGTACACAAGGAAGGCAAAATTTACTGAGATAGTTCTACTGAAATCTCTTGTGCCAGCAGGAAAGACTATAGTAAAACTAAAACTCTAGGATGGCCCAATGCTGGGTGCCCTATGGAGAGTAACCTATGTGTAAACACATGAAAGGTTTTATTTTGTTAAAGGTTTTTTTTGTATGGACAGTAGGAGAATGTAATGGACTCTTCTTGAGGAGACCAAGGATTAGAAGGGACCTGTGGAATCACCTAATCTCTAGCCTTGGAGAGGAAATCAAGGCCCCCCTAAAACTCATAGCATAGACACTTCAGTAGTTTTTAACTGAACCCTGTAAGTGTTTCACACACAATGATTCAGCCAGTTTAGGACACAGCTGAACATACCCTAAATTTTGACACCTAGTACAATTCTTTTTTTAAAAATATTTTTGGCCATGCTGCACGGCTTGTGAGATCTTAGTTCCCCAAACAAGGATCCAACCCACGGCTGCTGCAGTGGAAGCACTAGAAGTGTGGAGTCTTAACCACTGGACTGCCAGGGGAGCTCCGACACCTAGTATTTCTTTTTACCTAGTAATTAACTGCTGCTCTTGCTGCTGCTGCTAAGTCGCTTCAGTTGTGTCCGACTCTGTGCAACCCCATAGACGGCAGCCCACCAGGCTCCCCCGTCCCTGGGATTCTCCAGGCAAGAACACTGGAGTGGGCTGCCATTTTTTTTTCCAATGCATGAAAGTGAAAAGTGAAAGTAAAGTCGCTCAGTCGTGTCCGACTCTTCACGACCCCATGGACTGCAGCCTACCAGGCTCCTCGGTCCATGGGATTTTCCATGCAAGAGTACTGGAGTCGGGTGCCACCGCCTTCTCTTAGTAATTACCTAGGTAATTCTTATCCTTCTCACCTGTGTACAAAATCAGAAATTAAGACACTGATCACATCCCAGTCCAGTCAAAGCCAGGCTTGTGCTGGAAGTGGCTCCTACTGGCTCTCAAGCCTCTCTCTCCAAAGCATAATTCTTCTTGGTCCACCACAATACCCATTCCCAAATCAATCATAGCCTCACATGTACTGTTCAAAGAGCCAGCAAACATTTGCCTGGATGCTCGCTATGTCTGAGCACATATCACAGTGAGACAGTTATCATTTCCATCATTCAGTTGGGGAAACTGAGACTCAGAGCCTTTATTTTTTCTTCTCACTTTTTATTAACTCAACCATATTTAAAAGGAATCCAAGATGTCAAAAGCATTTTGCAGGATGCTACTGAAGTATCAATCTGAAGTATCAATCAAGGACTCAGCTCTCAAATTGCACAATGTGAGAGAGAGACAACAATGGAACAAGGAAGAAAGGGATGGGCAAAATGTGAATGAGAATGCATAAGATGGGGCTATACTCCCATGGGGCACAGTCAGGGAACAACTCCTGGATGCAGTGACATTGGAAGTAGCTGGAAATGTGGCCCCAAGCTTTTCAGGTCCTGCTGGGTGAGAGGAATCTTCCACTTTCTATCAGAACCAAGGTTTATCTTTATTTTTTCCATTATGGTTTATTATAGGATATGGAATATAGTTCCCTGTGCTGCACAATATGACCTTGTTGTTTATCCATTCTACATATAATAGTTTTCATCTGCTGGTCCCAAACTCCTAATCCAACCCTCTCCTACACTCCTCCCCTTTGGCAAGATCTTTTCTCTATGGAGACACAGACTTAAAATGACTTAACTACAAACTAAAGACTTAGGTCGATTTCCCCAGAGGTTGACCATAGGACAAGGATTCAAGTGCAAGTGGAAAGGGAGTGGGAAAGTGAAAGAGGGAAGGGAAGGCAGCCAGTGATGGGAGTCACTGTGAAATAATCTTACTAAACAACTCTGAAAGACAGCATAGAATATGCCCCAAAGCTGCCCCAACAGAGAAGTGAGGGAGCTGGAGCATTTATACACTTGCTCCCAACAGCATTGTTTGAGGTCAAGGGAACACAGAATGGATGCTGACAGCATCTATTCCATTGCCCAATATTATGCAGCTAGAAAATCTGAAAGCCATTCAAACTCCAAATCCAATACCTTTTTCATTATAGAAAAGAGTAGTTAATCAAACTAACACTATGGGCAAAGTGCCATGCTGGTAAAAGTAAATGTATTTGCCCAATGACTTAGGTTTAACATGTCCAAGGAAATAAAATGTATCTTTTTGCTAATTTTTATCAATACAAGGATTTGGAAAAGCCATTCTAAGTCACTTTGTTCATCCCACAAGAATTAACCAAATGCCCGTTCCCTGCCCCTTCTTCAGTGAGAGGTTGCCTTCTCTAGTTCAGTCACAGCTGCCTTGGGCAGGAATTCTACAGCCTCAAGCAGTAGTCCTTGAGCAGCTGCATCAACCTCTGATTACAGGCTCCAGAATCTACCATCCAAGGGATGATTAAAAATGACCTCCTGGCCACCTAGCCAATGGAATCTGGAGGATGTTCCTGTTTACTGCGCTCTGCTTCCCCTCTGCCTCCTGCTCCATCCCCTCCCCCACCTCATCCTCCATAGGAGCTCACAAATAATCAAACAATTGAAGTCAGCAATCATGAGCCTGTGGTAGCTAACCCAGCCTTAAGGATTTATTTAAGATTCTTCTGGAGAGGCAGGGAGTGTTTAAATAGCACGCTATGTCACTGGGAAAAATAATTGGACCATATTGTGATGAGTAGTGGGATTAGCGAGGAGGTGCAGAAAAGGACCAGTGCTCTAGCTTTATAAACCCTATAAACTGCAACCATGGCTTGAAGACAGACTGGATGTCTTGTTCCATCCCCCAAAACCCTGCTGAGACTTCCCAGTTTCTCACTCTGGACAGAGGAAAAGAAACGTGGACCAATCCTGAGACTGCTCTTGGGATCGTCCAGTTTCCCCAAGCTCTCCAAGGGATCCTCTGATAATCTCGTCCCACCTCTGCACAACCCCAGAGAAGTGGACTCTGGAGCAGAGTGAAACCACTCTCAGGAAGGTGGGGATGCTGCCAGCTAGAAATACAGCAGGGGCAGATACCGTGCAGGCCCTGGCCTGCTCGGCCAGGTGTAGAGGGCATATTACCTTCCCCTGGACAAGGACGTGACTAGGAGCTCCGGTCCCCTGGCCTTCTCTCAACCAGGTCCCCCAAAGGTGTCCTCATCATTCTAACCAGATTTCACCAGCATAGAAACAAGGGCATGTTTAGGTTGCACGTCAAAGATCCACTCAGTACTCCACTTCTGCTCGCCCTTTTTCTCAAGGAGGAGCAGGATTCACCTTCCAGCTTTCTTAGCACAGGAAATCCTGAATTGAACCAGCCCCGACTCCTGGGCGTCTCTACCTCCTTACCCCAGGGCAAGAACTACCCTCTTTCTAAAGCTACCCTGCCTCTTTGAGCTCAGCCATCCTTTGCGGCCCTCTTCTATCCCCCTGGGGCCCACTGGACTGCTGCAGCTCCCAGGCATCAGGCTGACTCTGTTCAGCGGAGAAAGCACAGTTGCTGCCCATACTCATGGCCTTACTCCAGAGTCTCTGATCCCAAATGGGCACCTCGCAGGCTGACTTCAATTTCAGTCCCTGAAACACTGAATTTGGACACAAGTTTAAAACGAAACAACAAAAACAAGCAAAACCTCTTCTCAAACAACGTAATATAGCTTAGCCACAAGAGGTTTAATTCTTCAGACCACCTGAAGAAAAAGTTTCCAGTAAGTAAATGTAGATTGATGAATAAAATAAATCCAACGCCAGATTCTTCAACCAGATGCTCTGGAAAGAAGGCCCCTGGTTCTGTCTCACAGCTGTTTAAAAGAATCATTGTTTCTCCTTCTTTCTTCCCATTGAACCAAGATCAGCTGTGACAGGAATTGTTATTTGTCAGCTCTCTGGTGCCTACATTCACTCATCACATGTAAAGTACATACTATGAACTTGGCCAGCTCTAGACAGCTCTTCTCTGGGAGAACAAGCTCTAGGGATCCAGATTCCACACACGTGGCAATAAAGCGCATCGCAGGGTTCAGAAGCCTGGCCCTCAGCTCCTTGTCACGGAGGGGCAGAGGTGCAGTGAATAACTCAGGACCCAGGGAGCGCCCCAGGATAAAATGGAGCCTCACGTCTCCCTGCCAGGCCACTGTGTCTCTCTGTCCCTAGGGCTCTCCCAGCTTAGGAACTGAGTGCAACGCCGGCGCTCAAAATGCAGTGGCGGCAGAGTCGGCCCAAGGCACTTGCCTCCTCAGTGAGACAGGACGCAAAGCCGAGGTTCTCAACGACCTCAGGCTCTGGAGGCAGGCCAAGAGCCGGCAAAGGGG
>SJYX01000758.1:15376-31500 GCA_006410675.1 Oreotragus oreotragus | reverse complement strand
CCAAGACTCTGGCCACCTGATGAAAAGAGCTGGCTCATTGGAAAACACCCTGATGCCGGGAAAGAGTGAAGGCAGGAGGAGAAAGGGGAGACAGAGGATGAAATGGTTGGATGGCATCATTGACTCAATGACATGAGTTTGAGAAAGCTTTGGGAATTGCTGACGGACAGGGAAGCCTGGTGTGATGCAGTCCATGGGGTTGCAGAGTCAGACACAACTGAGCAACTGAACAAGAACAAAAACAAGATTTAGACTTAGAGCTAGGAGTAAATGTTTTTGATTCTAAAACAATATAAACTCAAATAGGAAAAATAGACTGTTACTTAAGCCAGGGACACAATGTCTTCTAAGCTTTGGATTACATGGAAAGATATAATAACAAAAAGTATTGCTTTACAAATATTTAATTTATGATAAATGAAAATATAAAAATAAATAAGATTCATTCCAGGCTAATCAACTTTATTCCTTTGTAACAATTAAGAACATAGTACAATTGAGGTTCAATCAGTTTCCAAAGGTACTCAATACTAGAATTTAAAAAATAGAAGAAAATTGTTGGAACTGTAAGAATAACTCTTTTGAGGTTGAAAGCAGAGAAGGCAGAGTGTTCAGCCCAGCTCAGATTTTGGTGACTCTGTCAATTAGGATAGGCACGTAAGGAGAATCTACACGGCATTCTTCAGTCCTTTGTCCTTTTGCACTAAACTCAGTCAACTGTGCTGTACGTAGTCATTTCTGACTCTTTGGAACCCCATGGACTGTAGCCTACCAGGCTCCAGTATCCACGGGGATTCTCTAGGCAAGAATACTGGAGTGAGTTGCCATGCCCTCCTCCAGGGGATCTTCCCAACCCAGGGATAGAATTCAGGTCTCCTGCACTGCAGGCAGATTCTTTATCAACTGAGCCACCAGGGAAGCCCAATTATTCAGCAAGTTCTGTAATTCTCAGCCCTTCACACCTCTCAAATTTGTTTACTCTCCTTTATGTCTCTATCTTTATCTTGCTTGCTCTGTTCTACAGAGCAGTGGCTTTTTCCAAATCATGAATTAGTTTTCTTTAATTTGTTGAAGACTTTCAAGGAATCCTTCTTACTCTCTGATTCAAGTTCAAATACCTTAAACTCTTTCATGACCCTGCTATCCATCAGAGGTGTGGTTTTCCTGATCTGACTTTCAGNGTTATGACCAACCTAGATAGCATATTCAAAAGCAGAGACATTACTTTGCCGACTAAGGTCCATCTAGTCAAGGTTATGGTTTTTCCAGTAGTCACGTATGGACGTGAGAGTTGGAGTGTGAAGAAGGCTGAGTGCCGAAGAATTGATGCTTCTGAACTGTGGAGACTCTTGAGAGTCCCTTGGTCTGCAAAGAGATCCAACCAGTCCATTCTGAAGGAGGCCAGCCCTGGGATTTCTTTGGAGGGAATGATGCTGAAGCTGAAACTCCAGTACTTTGGCCACTTCATGCGAAGAGTTGACTCACTGGAAAAGACCCTGATGCTGGGAGGGATTGGGGGCAGGAGGAGAAGGGGACGACCAAGGATGAGATGGCTGGATGACATCACCATTTCGATGGACATGAGTTTGAATGAACTCCGGAAGCTGGTGATAGACAGGGAGGCTTGGCGTGCTGCAATTCATGGGGTTGCAAAGAGTTGGACACGACTGAGTGACTGAACTGAACTGAAAATACCTATATGGATCTGGATTCATCCTCAGAGATAGGAGGGTGGATTAACATTTCTGTTTGCTTCACATTTAAGTAAGCTCAGAAATACGCATCTCAAGCCCCAGACAGGAGCCATATCTTGTAAGGTTTTCTCCCCTCCAGTGGAAGTGCAGACAGGGACTAGTAAGAGGGGAAAAGGATTCAAAGTACATGGACCTGGACTTCCCTGGTTAAGAGTCTGCTTTCTAATGCAGGGGATGCAGGGAACTAATATCCCACTTGCTGCTGGGTAACTAAGCATGTGTGGCGCAACTGGAGCGCCTATGCAGTGCAACCACTGAGCCTGCACCTGTGCTCCACAACAAGAGAAGCCCATTCACAGCTTCTAGAGAAAGCCTGTGTACCACAATGAAGAACTTGTGTGTGGCCACAAAGACCCAGCACAGCCAAAAACAACAACAACAACAAAAACGGTACATGGACTTGACTACTTTATTTCCAGGAAATGTGTCTCTTTTCACACAAAGTATTTAGTGAAGCACCTTAAGGCTAAACTCTCTGGGCAGGTATTCCTCTAAACAAAGTACTTATAAATAGAATTTGGTAATTGAACTATGTTTCAAATTAGATAGGAGATTACATATGATTTTTCTAGGAATCCATCTGAGTTTCCTTAACTCCAAGGTTACTTCCATCAAAGCTCCCTTTCCATTTTTGGTTGTATTGAAATACTAATTATTTGGTGTGAAAATGTTACCCTGTCATAAGACAAATTAAATACACTTTCAAAATTATATTCATAGAAGAGATATTTGCTAGACATCAACTGTATGCAAGGTGTCATGCTAGGCATGGTAAGAAATAAGAATAATGGAGCCCAGAAAAATATTAGGCAGCATCTGCTTAAATAATGTCATTTGGTGGGCTCAGAAATTGAGACTTAGATAAATCAACTCACTACATCATTTGGTTATAAGAAAGAGAAGCTATTTGAACCAGCCTAGGACAAGTGAGACTGATTTTTTTAAATTAATTTATTTTAATTGGAGGCTAATTACTTTACAATATTGTAGTGGTTTTTGCCATACGTTGACATGTATCAGCCATGGGTGTACATGTGTTCCCCATGCTGAACCTCCCTCCCACCTCCCTCCCCATCCCATCCCTCAGGGTCACCCAGTGCACCAGCCCTGAGGGCCCTGTCTCATGCATCGAACCTGGAGTGGTGATCTGTTTCACATATGATAATACACGTTATTGACATGTATCAGCCATGGGTGTACATGTGTTCCCCATGCTGAACCTCCCTCCCACCTCCCTCCCCATCCCATCCCTCAGGGTCACCCAGTGCACCAGCCCTGAGGGCCCTGTCTCATGCATCGAACCTGGAGTGGTGATCTGTTTCACATATGATAATACATGTTTCGATGCTATTCTCTCAAATCATCCCACCCTCACCTTCTCTCACAGAGTCCAAAAGACTTCTTAACATCTGTGTCTCTTTTGCTGTCAGTGAGACTGATTTTCTTGCAGAGTTTCTTGCAGAACTCATGGGAAGGAAGTGAGCCAGGCCCAGGATGAACTAGAATATGCCGTATAGGATTCAGTCTGTGTGTGTGTATGTGTGTGTGTGTGTGTGTGTGTGTGTACGCTTGCCTGTCTCTCTGTCTCTGTCTCTTTCTACCTGCTCCCTCCATCTCTTCCTCCTTGCTTCTTATATTGCCATCTCTCCACATCTGCCCAGATGAACATCTTTAAGTCTACAAGCACTTAGATCCTGCACCCAACTTCAACACACAGTCTCTGTGGACAGCAGCAGGGTAGGGCCAGGATTTCTCAAAATGGGGACAGGTGCACAGAGGGGAAAAGTATTTAGTCTCTACTGAGTGGTCACATCATCTGTTCATCTCACATCTGTCGGCCTTTACACCTCTGGCAGCCCAGGTTCATGTTTAGGCAGTGCCCCTCTCCATGAGGGTCCCACTCACCCCATGAATTCCTCAGTGTTCTCATAGCACTGTTTCAAAATGCATCTACAAGGACCACTTTCTTGGGTCAACCAGCCCAAGAACCAAGTTGGTGTCTTATTTATCAGTTCATCTCCTTCTCCATCTGCAGTGTACTGCCAGTACACTGTAAGTACTCAACACATATTTGATGAATGAAAAAATGAATCGTATTTCCTTGTTTGCCAAGTTACAAGCATTAACTCATTTAATGCTCATACAACCCTAGGAGAAGGGGATATTTTTATTTTAATTTTATAGATGAGGAAACTGAGGGACAGAGTAGCTAGGTACCTTTCTCACGACCACAGCCAGCATGTGCTAGAACAGGAATATGAACCTGGGAAATGAATCTCAAGTCCCTCTCTGAACCCTTACTTTTTCTGTCTCCTCAGCCAGGCACAGGGGAAACACCCACTAATTGTCACTCAGACTGCTAGCCTTGATGGCATCATAGCAGGTACAAGATTTTCTTCTCACTTTGAATGTTGCTGTGCTGAAGTTTGTAGGTAGCCTGATTTTAGGGGCAGGCCAGGAAGCAATAGTTAGAACTGGACATGGAACAACAGACTGGTTCCAAATAGGAAAAGGAGTACATCAAGGCTGTATATTGTCACCCTGCTTAATTAACTTATATGCAGAGTACATCATGAGAAACGCTGGACTGGAAGAAACACAAGCTGGAATCAAGATTGTCGGGAGAAATATCAATAACCTCAGATATGCAGATGACACCACCCAGAAAGTGAAGAGGAACTCAAAAGCCTCTTGATGAAAATAAAAGAGGAGAGTGGAAAAAGTTGGCTTAAAACTCAACATACAGAAAACAAAGATCATGGCATCCGGTCCCATCACTCCATGGGAAATAGATGGGGAAACAGTGGAAACAGTGTCAGACTATTTTTTTGGGCTCCAAAACCACTGTAGATGGTGATTGCAGCCATGAAATTAAAAGACGCTTACTCCTTAGAAGAAAAGTTATGACCAACCTAGATAGCATATTCAAAAACAGAGACATTACTTTGCCAACTAAGGTCCATCTAGTCAAGGCTATGGTTTTTCCAGTAGTCATGTATGGATGTGAGAGTTGGACTGTGAAGAAGGCTGAGCACCGAAGAATTGATGCTTCTGAACTGTGGTGTTGGAGAAGACTCTTGAGAGTCCCTTGGACTGCAAGGAGATCCAACCAGTCCATTCTGAAGGAGATCAACACTGGGATTTCTTCAGAAAGAATGATGCTAAAGCTGAAACTCCAGTACTTTGGCCACCTCATGTAAAGAGTTGACTCATTGGAAAAGACCCTGATGCTGGGAGGGATTGGGGGCAGGAGGAGAAGGGGACAACAGAGGATGAGATGGCTGGATGGCATCACTGACTCAATGGATGTGAGTCTGAGTGAACTCTGGGAGTTGGTGATGGACAGGGAGGCCTGGCATGCTGAGATTCATGGGGTCGCAAAGAGTCAGACACAACTGAGCGACTGAACTGAAGTGAACTGAAGGATAGGTTGACCTTTTTGCTAGGTAAGCAAAAGAATCTTCATCTCTGAATTATAATAATGTTAATAGAATATGTTTGTATTAGCTGGTCTATTTCTTTAGCAGTTAATTCAGTGAATGTTTATAGGCAGCTCCCAGGTACCACACATTATTTTAAACATTGGGGACATAGCAGTAAATAAAAAGGACAAAAATTCCTGTCTCTATACCTCATAGAATTTCCATTCTAGTGAAATACTTGTCAGGAGACCTGAGTTCTGCCCCCACAACATGTACCTCTAGATAAGGTTGCTTGAGAGCCCTCACAACACAGTGGCTAGCTTCTCCCAGAGAGAATGATCTGAGAAGATGACAGTAGTTAAAGTCTTTCATGACCTAGCCTCAAAAACACACATTGTCTTTGCTATTGCATTCTTTTGAAATAAGTTATAAAATTCACCCACACTCAAGGGGAGGGAAATTAGGTCTACATTTAAGGAAGGAGTGTTAAAGAATTTTGAAATCACTATACCCCGGGACAAAAATTTTGATGCAGGTGGATTCTTTGGGAGGTAATCCTAGAAAGCACCAGTGAGGGAGTGGGTAAGTGGATCAAGGGGAAGAGTAAGGCCAGTTAAAGTTGTGATGATAAGCAGGCTACCCGTGTGGGCAACGGGAGCTCAATTGTACAAGTTCTCTGAGAGACTGTGTGGAATGTGCCTTAGACTTACCTCATTGGAGGGTGGAACAGTAAGGCATTTGCCAACTGTACCAGTCCTTCATTGGTTGAAGTTAAACATCTGAATCCACTTCTGTGTACAGCTGCCTTCAGTTGAGAAAATGCTTATGATTTCCAAGTTTTAAGCAGAGAAAAAGCAAGATACACAGATGTTTATGGTGGTAGGAAGCTATCAGTGTGCTGGAAACTATTTTCCTTTGCAGCTGTAGGTGAACTCAAGTGGGCTAGGGGACAGAGATTATATTGGGGCATCAACATTGTCTCTTAACAGCCTGAAAGGCTGCCCATTTATTAATCCTTGCCCAAGGCTTCCCAGGTGGCTCAATGAAGTGTGCTGGAAACTATTTTCCTTTGCAGCTGTAGGTGAACTCAAGTGGGCTAGGGGACAGAGATTATATTGGGGCATCAACATTGTCTCTTAACAGCCTGAAAGGCTGCCCATTTATTAATCCTTGCCCAAGGCTTCCCAGGTGGCTCAATGGTAAAGAATCAGCCTGCCAATGCAGGAAGATGCAGGAGATGCAAGTTCAGTTTCTGGGCTGGGAAGATACCCTGGAGGAGGAAATGGGATCCTTGCCAGGGACGGGGGAGCCTGGTGGGCTGCCGTCTATGGGGTCGCACAGAGTCGGACACAACTGAAGCGACTTAGCAGCAGCAGCAGCAGCAGCCAATATTCTTGCTGGGAAGATCCCATGGACATTGGAGATTGGTAGGTTACAACCCATAGGGTTGCAAAGAGTCAGACAATAAAGGGATGGGCAAGAGAAACCAAGTAGACACAAATACCCCTTTTCACCCTCCTACCACTAATAAAGTGGTGATTTTGATATTGAACAACATGAAATTTAAAAGTCAAAGCACTAAGTAGAATAAAGGAGATTATCATGATAGAAGTCACACTTTCTAAAGAAGATATGTCTTCTTTAGAAAGCTATAAACATCTAAACACCAAATAACATGGAAACTAAAGATATAAAACAAAAATTACTAGAAATGTGAGGAGAATTCCACTTAAAATGGTTGTTAGAGGACTTCTGTTTCAAAATGATGGAGTAGAAAGACATGCATTCATCTCTTCCTATGAGAACAAAACTTACAACTAGCTATGGAACAACTATCAACAGGAAGATGCCGGAACCAACCAAAAAGAGATACCCCACATCTAAAGACGAACAAGAAGCCACAAAGAGATGGTATGGGGGGTGGGCAATCATGATAAAATCAAATCCCATACCCACTGGGTGGGTGACCTACAAACTGGAAAACAATAACACGAAAGAAGTTCTCCCACTGTTGTGAAGGTTCTGATCCCCATGTCAGGCTTCCTAGCCTGGAGATCTGAGAAAGGGAGTGGTAATCCCCAGGGAGTCTGGCCTTGAAGGCCAGTGGGATTTGAATATAGGATTGCCACAGGACTGGGGAAAATGGAGACTCCCCCAGTCTTGGAGGTCACAAACAAAATCTTGCACACACCAAGACCCAGAAGAAAGGAGCAGTGACCCCACTGGCAATTGAACCAAAACTACCTGCTAGTACTGGAAAGTCTCCTGTGGAGTTTTGTGTCAGCAGGGGCTTACCACAGGGATGGTAGGACTGGCAGCATCAGGTGAGGAGACACCTCTTTGCATAAACCCACTTGGAGTTCACCATTAACCCTTCCAAAAGAGCCAGTTGACACCAGGGCTAGGTCACCTCAGGATAAATAATTAATTTATTATACTTTTCATACGGTTCATGGGGTTCTCAAGGCAAGAATACTCAAGTGCTTTGCCATTTCCTTCTCCAGTGGACCACATTTTGTTAGAACTCTCCACCATGACCTGTCCGTCTTGGGTGGCCCTACACAGCATGGCTCATAGTTTCACTGAGTTAGACAAGGCTGTGGTCCATGTGATCAGATTGGTTAGTTTTCTGTGATTGTGGTTTTCAGTCTGTCTGCTCTCCGATGGAGAAGGATAAGAGGTTTATGAAAGCTTCCTGATGGGAGAGACTGACTGAGGGGGAAACTGGGTCTTGTTCTGATGGATGGGGCCATGCTCAGTTCAGTTCAGTTCAGTCACTCAGTCGTGTACGACTCTTGGCAAGCCCATGAATCGCAGCATGCCAGGCCTCCCTGTCTATCACCAACTCCCAGAGTTTACCCAAACTCATGTCCATTGAGTCAGTGATGCCATCCAGCCATCTCATCCTAAGGTTTATGAAAGCTTCCTGATGGGAGAGACTGACTGAGGGGGAAACTGGGTCTTGTTCTGATGGATGGGGCCATGCTCAGTTCAGTTCAGTTCAGTCACTCAGTCGTGTACGACTCTTGGCAAGCCCATGAATCGCAGCATGCCAGGCCTCCCTGTCTATCACCAACTCCCAGAGTTTACCCAAACTCATGTCCATTGAGTCAGTGATGCCATCCAGCCATCTCATCCTGTTGTCCCCTTCTCCTCCTGCCCCCAATCCCTCCCAGCATCAGAGTCTTTTCCAATGAGTCAACTCTTTACATGAGGTGGCCAAAGTATTGGAGTTTCAGCTTCAGCATCAGTCCTTCCAATGAACACCCAGGACTGATTTCCTTTAGGATGGACTGGTTGGATCTCCTTGCAGTCCAAGGGACTCTCAAGAGTCTTCTCCAACACCACAGTTCAAAAGTATCAATTCTTTGGTGCTCAGCTTTAATCCAACTTTCTGTTGATGGGTGGGGCTGTGTTCCCTCCCTGTTGTTTGACCTGACGCCAAACTTTGGTGGAGGTTATGAAGATAATGATGACATCCTTCAAAAGGTCCCATGCATGTACTGCTGCCCCCAACCTTGTAGCAGGCTACCACCAACCCACGCCTCTGCCAAAGACTTCTGAACACTCACGGGCAAGTCTGGGTCAGTCTCTTGTAGGGTCACTGCTTCTTTCTTCTGGGTCCTGGTGGGCACAAGGTTTTGTTTGTGCCCTCCAAAGAGTCTGTTTCCCCAGTCCTGTGTAAGTTCTGGCAACTTTATGGTGGGGTTAATGGCGACCTCCTGCAAGACATGCCATGCCCAGGTCTACTGCACCCAGACCCTGGCCCTGCAGCAGCCCACCGTTCATCCGTACCTCTTCAGGAGACACTGAAACACAGTTCTACCTCAGTCTCTGTGGGGTCTCTGGGTCCTGGTGTGCACAAGGTTTCTTTGAACCCTCCAAGTGTCTCTGGCAGGTATGGGGTTTGATTCTAAACGCAGTTTCACCCATCCTACCATCTCGCTGGGGCTTCTCTTTTGCCCTTGGATGTGGAGTATCTTTTTTGGTGCGATCCAACATTCTCCTGTTGACAGTTGTTCAGCAGTGAGTTGTCCAGATGTTTAAGCAAGTTTTACATGGTTCTATATATTCTTTTTCCCTGATCAGGTACTCCTGTCCATTCTCAGCTGGTGTTCTAGTCCTGGTGTGCACAAGGTTTCTTTGAACCCTCCAAGTGTCTCTGGCAGGTATGGGGTTTGATTCTAAATGCAGTTTCACCCATCCTACCATCTCGCTGGGGCTTCTCCTTTGCCCTTGGATGTGGAGTATCTTTTTTGGTGGGATCCAACATTCTCCTGTTGACGGTTGTTCAGCAGTGAGTTGTCCAGATGTTTAAGCGAGTTTTACATGGTTCTATATATTCTTTTTCCCTGATCAGGTACTCCTGTCCATTCTCAGCTGGTGTTCTGCATACAGTTCTGTGTCTGAAGGTGTATCCCTGATGTATCCATGGAGAGAGATGTACTTTGCGACCCTCTACTCCTCCACCATCTTGTTTCCCCAATAGATAGGGAAACAATGGAAACGGTGAGAAACTTTATTTTGGGGGGCTCCAAAATAACTGCAGATGGTGACTGCAGCTCCTTGGAAGAAAAACTATGGCCAACCTAGACAGAATATTAAAAAGCAGAGACATTACTTTGCCAATAAAGGTCTGTCTAGACAAAGCTATGGTTTTTCCAGTAATCATGTATGGATGTGAGAGTTGGACTATAAAGAAAGCTGAGCACCAAAGAATTGATGCTTTTGAACCGTAGTGTTGGAGAAGGCTTTGAGGGTCCCTTGGGCTGCAAGGAGATCCAACCAGTCCATCCTGAAGGAGATCAGTCCTGGGTGTTCTTTTGGAAGGACTGATGCTGAAGCTGAAACTCCAATACTTTGGCCACCTGATACAAAGAACTGACTCATTTGAAAAGACGCCAAGGCTAGGCAAGATTGAAGGCAGGAGGAGAATGGGACAACAGAGGATGAGATGGTTGGATGGCATCACTGACTCAATGGACATGAGTTTGAGCAAGCTCCAGGAGTTGGTGATGGACAGGGAAGCCTGACGTGCTGCAGTCCATGGGTCACAAAGACACAACTGAGAGACTGAACTGAACTGAACTGAGAGATCTTTTAGAACTAACACCCAAAAAAGATGTCCTTTTCATTATAGGGGACTGGAATGCTAAAGTAGGAAGTCAAGAAACATCTGGAGTAACAGGCAAATTTGGCCTTGGAATGCGGAATGAAGCAGGGCAAAGACTCATACAGTTTTGCCAAGAAAATGCACTGGTCATAGCAAACACCCTCTTCCAGCAACACAAGAGAAGACTCTACACATGGACATCACCAGATGGTCAACACTAAAATCAGATTGATTATATTCTTTGCAGCCAAAGATGGAGAAGCTCTATACAGTCAACAAAAACAAGACCAGGAGCTGACTGTGGCTCAGATCATGAACTCCTTATTTCCAAATTCAGACTTAAATTGAAGAAAGTAGGGAAAACCGCTAGACCATTCAGGTATGACCTAAATCAAATCCCTTATGATTATACAGTGGAAGTGAGAAATAGATTTAAGGGCCTAGATCTGATAGATAGAGTTCCTGATGAACTATGGAATGAGGTTCGTGACATTGTACAGGAGACAGGGATCAAGACCATCCCCATGGAAAAGAAATGCAAAAAAGCAAAATGGCTGTCTGGAGAAGCCTTACAAATAGCACTGAAAAGAAGAGAGGCGAAAAGCAAAGGAGAAAAGAAAAGATATAAGCATCTGAATGCAGAGTTCCAAAGAATAGCAAGAAGAGATAAGAAAGCCTTCTTCAGCAATCAATGCAAAGAGATAGAGGAAAACAACAGAATGGGAAAGACTAGAGATCTCTTCAAGAGAATTGGAGATACCAAGGGAACATTTCATGCAAAGATGGGCTCGATAAAGGATAGAAATGGTATGGACCTAACAGAAGCAGAAGATATTAAGAAGAGGTGGCAAGAATACACAGAAGAACTGTACAGAAAAGATCTTCACGACCCAGATAATCATGAGGATGTGATCACTAATCTAGAGCCAGACATCTTGGAATGTGAAGTCAAGTGGGCCTTAGAAAGCATCACTAAGAACAAAGCTAGTGGAGGTGATGGAATTCCCGTTGAGCTGTTTCAAATCCTGGAAGATGATGCTGTGAAAGTGCTGCACTCAATATGCCAGCAAATTTGGAAAACTCAGCAGTGGCCACAGGACTGGAAAAGGTCAGTTTTCATTCCAATTCCAAAGAAAGGCAATGCCAAAGAATGCTCAAACTACCGCACAATTGCACTCATCTCACACGCTAGTAAAGTAATGCTCAAAATTCTCCAAGCCAGGCTTCAGCAATATGTGAACCGTGAACTCCCTGATGTTCAAGCTGGTTTTAGAACAGGCAGAGGAACCAGAGATCAAATTGCCAACATCCGCTGGATCATGGAAAAAGCAAGAGAGTTCCAGAAAAACATCTATTTCTGCTTTATTGACTATGCCAAAGCCTTTGACTGTGTGGATCACAATAAACTGTGGAAAATTCTGAAAGAGATGGGAATACCAGACCACCTAACCTGCCTCTTGAGAAATCTGTATGCAGGTCAGGAAGCAACAGTTAGAACTGGACATGGAACAACAGACTGGTTCCAAATAGGAAAAGGAGTACGTCAAGGCTGTATATTGTCTCCCTGCTTATTTAACTTATATGCAGAGTACATCATGAGAAACGCTGGACTGGAAGAAACACAAGCTGGAATCAAGATTGCCGGGAGAAATATCAATAACCTCAGATATGCTGATGACACCACCCTTATGGCAGAAAGTGAGGAGGAGCTAAAAAGCCTCTTGATGAAAGTGAAGGAGGAGAGCGAAAAAGTTGGCTTAAAGCTCAACATTCAGAAAACGAAGATCATGGCATCCGGTCCCATCACTTCATGGGAAATAGATGGGGAAACAGTGGAAACAGTGTCAGACTTTATTTTTTGGGGCTCCAAAATCACTGCAGATGGTGACTGCAGCCATGAAATTAAAAGACGCTTACTCCTTGGAAGAAAAGTTATGACCAACCTGGATAGTATATTCAAGAGCAGAGACATTACTTTGCCGACTAAGGTCCGCCGAGTCAAGGCTGTGGTTTTTCCTGTGGTCATGTATGGATGTGAACGTTGGACTGTGAAGAAAGCTGAGCGCCGAAGAATCTATGCTTTTGAACTGTGGTGTTGGAGAAGACTCTTGAGAGAGTCTTGGACTGCAAGGAGATCCAACCAGTCCATTCTGAAGGAGATCAACCCTGGGATTTCTTTGGAAGAAATGATGCTAAAGCTGAAACTCCAGTACTTTGGCCACCTCATGCGACGAGTTGACTCATTGGAAAAGACTCTGGTGCTGGGAGGGATTGGGGGCGGGAGGAGAAGGGGACGACTGAGGATGAGATGGCTGGATGGCATCATGGACTCGATGGACGTGAGTCTGAGTGAACTCCGGGAGATGGTGATGGTGAGGGAGGTCGCAAAGAGTCGGACACGACTGAGCGACTGAACTGAACTGAACTGGAGTGTGACCCCACCCATCAAGAGATAATTAAATTAAAGTTTTACTGAGCAAGGCCCTGCCCACCAGAGAAAGACTGAGTTTTTTCCATCACCAGTGCCTCCCATCAAGAAGCTTATACAAGCCTGTTAGCCTCTCATCCATCAGAGGGCAGACAGAAGAAGCAAGAAGAAGCACAGTCCCACAGCTGTTAGAACAAAAACCATATTACAGAAAGTTAATCACAATGAAAAATCAGAAAGTTATGTCCCAGATGAAAGAACAAGACAAAAACCAAGAAAAACAACTAAATGAAGTGGAGCTAGGCAACCTGCCAGAAAAATAATTTAGAATAATGATAGTAAAGATGATCCAGGATCTAAGGAAAATAATGGAGAAGATGCAATAAATGTTTACCAAAGACCTACAAGAATTCCAGCTGAGCTATTTCAAATCCTGATGATGCTGTTTAAGTGTTGCACTCAATATGCCAGCAAATTTGGAAAACTCAGAAGTGGCCACCGGACTGGACAAAATCAGTTTTCATTCCAATCCCAAAGAAAGGCAATGCAAAGCAATGTTCAAACTATCACACAATTGAGCTCTTTTCACATGCTAGCAAGGTAATGCTCAAAATCCTTCAAGCTAGGCTTCAATGGTACGTGAACTGAGAATTTCCAGATGTACAGTTCAATTCAGTTCAGTTGCTCAGTTGTGTCCAACTCTTTGTGACATAATGGACTGTGGCATATCAGGGTTCCCTGTCCATCATCAACTCCTGGAGCTTGCTCACACTCATGACCATCGAGTTGGTGATGCTATCCAATCATCTCAACCTCTGTCATCCCCTTCTTCTCCTGCCTTCAATCTTGCCCAGCCTCAGGATCTTTTTCAATGAGGCAGTTCTTCCCATCAGGTGGTCAAAATATTGGAGTTTTGGCTTCAGCATCAGTTCTTCCAATGAATATTCAGGACTGATTTCCTTTAGGATTGACTGGTTAGATCTCCTTGCAGGCCAAGGGACTCTCAAGAGTCTTCTTCAAACCACAGTTCAAAAGCATCAATTCTTCGGTGCTCAGTTTTCATCATGGTCCAACTCTCACATCCATACATGACTACTAGAAAAACCATAGCTTTGACTAGATGGACTTTGCTGGCAAAATAATGTTTCTTCTTTTTAATATGTTGTCTAGGTTGGTCATAGCTTTCCTTCCAAGAAGCAAGTGTCTTTTAATTTCATGGCTGTAGTCACCATCTGCAGTAATTTTGGAGCCCCACAAAATAAAGTCTCTTACTGTTTCTATTGTTTCCCCATCTATCTGCCATGAAGAGATAGGACCAGATGCCATGATCTTAGTTTTTTGAATGTTAGTTTTAAGCCAGCTTTTTCACTCTCCTCTTTCATCTTCCTCAAGAAGCACTTTAACTTCTCTTCTCTTTCTGCCATAAGGGTGGTATCATCTGTATATCTGAGGTTATTTACATTTCTCCAGGCAATCTTGATTTCAGCTTGTGCTTCATCCAGCCTGACATTTTGCATGATGTACTCTGCATAGAAGTTAAACAAGCAGGGTGAAAATACATAGCCTTGACAACCATCTTTCCCAGTTTGGAACCAGTCCATTGTTCCATGTCAGGGTCCAACTGTTGCTTCTTGCCCTGCATACAGATTTCTCAGGAGATAGATAAGATGGTACAGTATTCCCATCTCATTAAGAATTTCCCATAGTTTGTTGTGATCTACACAGTCAAGGCTTTAGCATAGTCAATGAAGCAAAAGTAGATGTTTTTCTGGAATTCTCTTACTTTTTCTATGATCCAATGGATGTTGGCAATTTGATCTCTGGTTCCTCTGCCTTTTCTAAATCCAGTTTGAATATCTGGAAGTTCTCAGTTCACGTACTGTTGAAGCCTAGCTTTGAGAATTTTCAGCATTATTTTGCTAGTGTGTGAGATGAGTGCAATTGTGTGGTAGTCTGAACATTCTTTGGCATTGTCTGTCTTTGGGTTTGGAGTGAAAACTGACCTTTTTCCAGTCCTGTGGCCACTNATATCTGGAAGTTCTCAGTTCACGTACTGTTGAAGCCTAGCTTTGAGAATTTTCAGCATTATTTTGCTAGTGTGTGAGATGAGTGCAATTGTGTGGTAGTCTGAACATTCTTTGGCATTGTCTGTCTTTGGGTTTGGAGTGAAAACTGACCTTTTTCCAGTCCTGTGGCCACTGGTGAGCTTTCTAAATTTGCTGGCATATTGAGTGCAGCACTTTCACATCATCTTTTAGAGTCTGAAATAGCTCAGCTGGAATTCCAGCACCTCCACTAGCTTTGTTCATGCTATTGCTTCCTAAGGCCCACTTGACTTCGCACTCCAGGATGTCTGGCTCTAGGTGAATGATCACATCAAAGTGGTATATCTGTGTCATAAAGATCTTTTTTGTATAGTTCTTTTGTGTATTCTTGCCTCCTCCTCTTAATATCTTCTCTTCTGTTAGGCCCATACTGTTTCTGTCCTTTATTGTGCCTATCTTTGCATGAAATGTTCCTTTGGTATCTCTAATTTTCTTGAAGAGATCTCTGGTCTTTTCCATTCTATTGTTTTCCTCTGTTTCTTTGTATTGATGAGGTAAGAAGGCTCTCTTATCTCTCCTTTGGAACTCTGCATTCAGATGGATATCTCTTTCCTTTTCTCCATTGCCTTTCACTTCTCTTCTTTTCTCAGCTATTTGTAAGGCCTCCTCAGACAACATTTTGGCTTTTTGAATTTCTTTTTCTTGGGGATAGTTCTGCTCATAGCCTCCTGTACAATGTTACAAACTTCTGTCCATAGTTTTTTTTTTTTTTTTTTTTTTACTTTATTTTACTTTACAGTACTGTATTGGATTTGGCATACATTGACATGAATCTGCCACGGGTGTACATGAACTCCCAAACATGAACCCCCCTCCCATCTCCGACCCCACATCATCCCTCTGGATCATCCCCAGGCACCAGCCCCGAGCATCCTGCATCCTGCATCGAACATAGACTGGCGATTCGTTTTTTACATGATAGTATACATATTTCAATGCTATTCTCCCAAATCATCCCACCCTCTCCCTCTCCCTCTCCCTCAGAGTCCAAAAGTCCGCTCTACACATGTGTGTCTCTTTTGCTGTCTTGCATACAGGGTCCTCATTACCATCTTTCTAAATTCCATATATATGTGTTAGTATACTGTATTGGTGTTTTTCTTTCTGGCTTACTTCACTCTGTATAATCGGTTCCAGTTTCATCCATCTTAGAACTGATTCAAATGTATTCTTTTTAATGGCTGAGTAATGCTCCATTGTGTATATGTTCCACAGCTTTCTTATCCATTCATGTGCTGATGGATATCTAGGTTGTTTCCATGTCCTGGCTATTATAAACAGTGCTGCAATGAACATTGGGGT
>SJYX01000756.1:5604-48060 GCA_006410675.1 Oreotragus oreotragus | reverse complement strand
GCTGGATTATGGAGAAAGCAAGAGAGTTCCAGAAAAACATCTATTTCTGCTTTATTGACTATGCCAAAGCCTTTGACTGTGTGGATCACAATAAACTGGAAAATTCTAAAAGAGATGGGTATACCAGACCACCTGACCTGCCTCTTGAGAAACCTATATGCAGGTCAGGAAGAAGCAGTTAGAACTGGACATGGAACAACAGACTGGTTCCAAATAGGAAAAGGAGTACGTCAAGGCTGTATATTGTCACCCTGCTTATTTAACTTACATGTAGAGCACATCATGAGAAACACTGGGCTGGAAGAAGCACAAGCTGGAATCAAGACTGGCGGGAGAAATATCAATAACCTCAGATATGCAGATAACACCACCCTTATGGCAGAAAGTAAAGAGGAACTAAAAAGTCTCTTGATGAAAGTGAGAGTGGAGAGTGAAAAAGTTGGCTTAAAACTCAACATTCAGAAAACAAAGATCATGGCATCTGGTCCCATCACTTCATGGGAAATAGATGGGGAAACAGTGGAAACAGTGTCAGATTTTATTTTTGAGGGGCTCCAAAATCACTGCAAATGGTGATTGCAGCCATGAAATTAAAAGATGCTTACTCCTTGAAAGGAAAGTTATGACCAACCTAGACAGTATATTCAAAAGCAGAGACATTCCTTTGCTAACAAAGGTCCATCTAGTCAAGGCTATGGTTTTCCCAGTGGTCATGTATGGATGTGAGAGTTGGACTGTGAAGAAAGCTGAGCGCCGAAGAATTGATGCTTTTGAACTGTGGTGTTGGTGGAGACTCTTGAGAGTCCCTTGGACTACAAGGAGATCCAACCAGTCCATCCTAAAGGAGATCAGTCCTGGGTATTAATTGGAAGGACTAATGCTAAAGCTGAAACTCCAGTACTTTGACCACCTCATGTGAAGAGTTGACTCATTGGAAAAGACTCTGATGCTGGGAGGGATTAGGGGCAGGAGGAGAAGGGGACGACCGAGGATGAGATGGCTGGATGGCATCACTGACTCGATGGATGTGAGTCTGAATGAACTCCGAGAGATGGTGATGAACAGGGAGGCCTGGCGTGCTACAACTCGTGGGGTCGCAAAGAGTCGGATACGACTGAGCGACTGAACTGAACACCCAAGTAGGCATTAGATTACAATTGAGAAACTGATTATTTAGAAATACAATTGTAATCATTTGTGGGTTTAATTCTGAAAACACACTTGGTGATGAATAAAAGCTCAAGTCCCAAATGGTGTTGCACCGGACATAGGAAACTGAAGGCTCATTGTGGATATTGAAATCATGGCTACAGGTATGTTGATGCTTCTTCCGGTGAGAGATGTGTCTGTGTCCTTTCCTTTGACTCTGGTGGGGAAAGGGGATTGTACTTCTTTGCAGTACTGAGAGAGTAAGACAGAATGGCCCCATGTGACTTTCAAGGTTAGATCATGAAAGGCTGTACTTGGGCCTTATTGGGAACACTTGCTTTTGGAGGCTTGAGCCACCAAGTAAGAGGTCCAGCTAGATGCTAGAAAGGCCAGGTGTAGGTCTTGGTGAGCCCACCCTTTAGCTTTCCCAGCCTTGCAACAGACGTGAATGAATCCATCATGGAAGCGGATTCTCTAGCCCCAGCCTCTCTTGCCCTCAGTCTGTCCGTGATCCCACCTAAGACTAAAGATGTTAGGGAACAGAGAAGCGTTGTCTCCAACATGCCCTTTGGAAATGCATGTTGATAATGAAATGGTTGTTTTACGAAGCTGAGTTTTGGGCTCATTTCTTACACAGCAGTAGATAACTAGAGCACTCACCCACTAAGGTGGCCTGGCTATATAGCTTGGGTAGTTACTGTATCACACCATTGTGTTTATAGGATCTTGATTGTAAGAACCACCTGGTCCCATCAAAATGTACCGTGTTGCTGCTAGCTTTTTTCCATATAAGAAAAACATGGGAGAGTGAACTAATCAGTTAACAGATATGTGTGCAATTTAATAATTTGCTCGGGAGGGTATGTTACTATTTTTCATTTAGCAATAAGTTCATGTCACCACCTCCAAGTAGAAATAGCAGCTTTCTTCAATGATGATGAATTAGGCAGTGCATTAGAAAGCACTTAGGATTTCTTTTTTTTTTTTTTTAAGGTAACACTGTTGATACACATAAACGCTTAATGTCATAATTATTATATTTTAGGTTAATGGATAATGCTAGTAGTTTGTGCTATTAAGAGCATTTACAAAGCAATCTGAGCATATACAGGAAAATTAGGCTATTAGGGCCCGAGGTAGCTACTGCTTCAGGAGCAGCTGAACTGTAATAATAGTCTTAGTACTTAGATTTACAATCAGTTTAGTGGTCTTTTCATGAACAGATAAATCCATTTGAATTTTGAAAATCAGGGTATGGCAGATCACAGGCCAGATCCCTTCTGAGAGGCTGTGTGGAGAAATCTTTATTTTTTCTAATTGTTGTCTTTTCAGCCAGCTAACAACAGAGAAATTCAGCTCCTTGTGGATCAGAACTCATGTTTCTAGATCAGAGGGAGCAAATTCACAGCACATGAGATGCCAGGAAACTGCGCTGTCCGTATACATGTAAGTTCCCCATAGTGCTAATCGCATCCATGCTGTTTGGCCATCTCATGCAGATTCTCATGGCAGGCCCTTGCCTGGCCATTCCTCATTGTCCACCCTTCTGAAGGTAGCCCGTGGGCACCTTGAACCAGAATAGTGGTCACCAGCACAGGAGGGCTGAAGATAGATTGGTTGCCTTCTGTTTGTCAAAGACTTTCTATCTTGTTTGGCTTCCTATTTCTCTGTTAAAAATATTGTCAGGAGGTGTACTGCTTATGTTTACTCCTAGAAAGAAAACTGAGAAGCTAAGGAGTTTAATTCTTTTTTGAGAAGAACAGTTGAGATGGTATTATGATTCAGTAAAAGTAAAAGGTCCAAGAAGCTCAAGTACAGGAGATCACGGAAGGAGGGACAGAGGGAGTTTTTAAGTCCAGTTTTGCCTTAAGATATATAAATTACTAGGCAGGTTAACTTAGAATTGGCATCAGCATTTTTCATTTTGAAGGTTTCATACTCTGTGCATACATGGAGTAGACCGTATATGAAACTAGTGAACTGGACTGTGTATTTGAGAATGAGGGATTCCACTCTTCTCTGTTGTTGGGAGGCAGTGATCTTTCATTCATTCAGTAAATCCTGCAAGGTGCCAAACCCATTTCTCTCCGCCAACCCCCAGGTGGACTGGTAAGAGGGGTCAAGGGAACCACTGGTCCAGTGGAGGGAGGGGGCAAGCCTCTACTGGGAGAGTCTGGAAGGAAGAGGCTGACTTTGAACCAAGGCCAAGATTGGCTTTGCAGGAGACAGAACACCTTTCTCTCAGGTGCTTATTTCCTGAAGTATCAGTCTTTACTTCAGAGACATACTGAGACATGGAAAGTCATTTCTTTATTTCAGTACATATTGTTCCATGTTTTTTTTTTTAAAGACTGTGGCAGGGAGCGTTTCATTAGGACATTTTCATGCGTTAAGATAGTCGTTCTCTCTGTGAGCCTACCTGCTCCTCTTTTCCTTTAAAAGGAGCAGTAATGTTCCAAACTTCCTTTTAAAAGACATGAAATTATCACAGGTACTGGGCCACAATAAAAGGGCTGTTTTTTGATTCTCATGGCAGGCCCTTGCCTGGCCATTCCTCATTGTCCACCCTTCTGAAGGTAGCCCGTGGGCACCTTGAACCAGAATAGTGGTCACCAGCACAGGAGGGCTGAAGATAGATTGGTTGCCTTCTGTTTGTCAAAGACTTTCTATCTTGTTTGGCTTCCTATTTCTCTGTTAAAAATATTGTCAGGAGGTGTACTGCTTATGTTTACTCCTAGAAAGAAAACTGAGAAGCTAAGGAGTTTAATTCTTTTTTGAGAAGAACAGTTGAGATGGTATTATGATTCAGTAAAAGTAAAAGGTCCAAGAAGCTCAAGTACAGGAGATCACGGAAGGAGGGACAGAGGGAGTTTTTAAGTCCAGTTTTGCCTTAAGATATATAAATTACTAGGCAGGTTAACTTAGAATTGGCATCAGCATTTTTCATTTTGAAGGTTTCATACTCTGTGCATACATGGAGTAGACCGTTTATGAAACTAGTGAACTGGACTGTGTATTTGAGAATGAGGGATTCCACTCTTCTCTGTTGTTGGGAGGCAGTGATCTTTCATTCATTCAGTAAATCCTGCAAGGTGCCAAACCCATTTCTCTCCGCCAACCCCCAGGTGGACTGGTAAGAGGGGTCAAGGGAACCACTGGTCCAGTGGAGGGAGGGGGCAAGCCTCTACTGGGAGAGTCTGGAAGGAAGAGGCTGACTTTGAACCAAGGCCAAGATTGGCTTTGCAGGAGACAGAACACCTTTCTCTCAGGTGCTTATTTCCTGAAGTATCAGTCTTTACTTCAGAGACATACTGAGACATGGAAAGTCATTTCTTTATTTCAGTACATATTGTTCCATGTTTTTTTTTTTAAAGACTGTGGCAGGGAGCGTTTCATTAGGACATTTTCATGCGTTAAGATAGTCGTTCTCTCTGTGAGCCTACCTGCTCCTCTTTTCCTTTAAAAGGAGCAGTAATGTTCCAAACTTCCTTTTAAAAGACATGAAATTATCACAGGTACTGGGCCACAATAAAAGGGCTGTTTTTTTTTCAAAACTCCATCTCAAATCTTTACTTCCATCATTTGGTGTAAGGAGAACATGAGGGAAGGACACTGGGCCTTGGAGTCGCTGCAGCAGCAGAGTTTCTGAGTGCCGTTGTCAGGATGAGGAGCCACGGTGAGATCAAGACATCTGTGGTCCAGCAGAGTTCAGTGACGTTTACAGTGGTGGCTAAGGCAGAAATTCCCTCTGTTGGGAACTGCTCTTGCTCACGGGGTTGAAGCGGCCGGCGGCCATTTATGAGCCCTGGAATGTGAACGATACGTGGCTTTGAAGACTGGTGCTATAGCCAGCAGAGCATGCCAGTGACAACCATAGCTTCACAGCTTTCATCAGGAGAGACGGCACAGAATGGTGAGTGAGATGGCTGCCACTGCGTGCTTATTTACTCTTTCAAGCATAAAGAGTTGGATTTCTGTAAATAAAATATATCTGTTATTGCAACTTTGCAAATGAGAAACATAACCCCAAGATGTGTCAGTGCACTGTCAGCACAGCGTGGTAGTGGATTCCTGGATTTTTTTTCCTTTACAATTTGGGTAGCAACACAGTTTATCATTAATGACAGCCCAGGGTGGTGTTGGTGTTGCCTTGCTTTATTTGTTTTTATTTTTGTAACCTTAAATACTTGTCTTTAATCAAGCTAAATGAATTGTTTTTAACCTGATTTTATACATTTACTGGTACATTTAGTAGCACACTACTGGTCACAAGTTATCTGCCCCCTGCATATTCCTTATTGCTCAGGATGGTTTTACACCTATTTACTAAAAATCTCAATGTATTTTAATGAATATTATAGTTCATGGTGGTCATTTTTTCAATAAAAAGGGAGTATAGTTTATTAAAACAAAAACTATAATCAGTTCATTGTGATATTCCATTAATTCCTATTCTGCCTCCACTTCCATCAATGTTAATTAATGATTCACTGTGCCCTAAGGTTAAAATGCAGTTTATATAAGATGTTCAGGAAACAGTTCAATAAACACACTACTGTTATAAAGAGATGTTTGATCATTGTTGTACATCAATTTGTGCTTGGAAGTTAATTAGTAGTTGCTATGTGGCTTTCAGTGCAGGAAGTATATCATTGAGAGATGTGCAACAGTAATTCAGCAAATGTCCGACCCTTTGTAACTCCATGAACTATAACCCACTGGGCTCCTCTGTCCATGGGGTTATCCAGGCAAGAATACTGGAGTGGGTTACCACTTCCTCCTCCAGGGGATCTTCCTGACCCAGGGATCAAACCCATGTCCCCTGCATCTCCTGCATTGGCAGGCAGATTCTTTACCACTGAGTCACCACGGACGCCCAGTTCAACAAACAGCACCTTGTTTTTATTTTAGGTACTTCCCAAAGCACCAGCTTTATTTCTAGACAAAGAAAATAATAGATAATGGTATGTACAATGTACTGTTATTCAGAATGACTGTATATTAATAAAATCTTGAGAGATGTTTATCATTTAAAAGGTTACTTCATTTATAGAATTATGTAATTGAGCCTGTCTGTAGCCACTTCAAAATCCAAATCATAATCCAGAAAATATGTGATAAACAGACGTGGTTGGGTTTGATGTTGCTCAGCTGGATATGACCCACACTTTAATTGTAACCTGAATAAATCCTGAGGCCCTACATGGTGCAGATCCTGCTTAGAGTCTCATTCACAGAAAACATCAGAAAGCCAGATAGCCTTGAAGAGTGACATGTCTGTTTCATCTAAGTTTTTCCCAAAGGCATGGCTTAAAAGTGTTACACTTTGCACCACATAAACAGTTTCTTCAAAATCCTGTGTAGCCATCTGTTCCTCTCCCTACACTCATGGCCATTTCTAAACATCTCTTTCTCATCCACATAGTTTTTCACTGGTTATGAAACCTTCATCATTAAAAAAAAAATTAATGGAGATATAATTCACAAACCACTTTGCTCATTTTTTGATCAGACACAAATACATCCATCTCTTCCAAATTTAGAAGCATAAATACTACTCCACTTCCAGGCTTCCTGTTCTACTTCCTGGCTGGACTGTGCCTCTCTAGGATGACTGGAGGACCTGTAACTCTACTGCCCCTGATTTCTGAAGATCTTTTATTTCCTGCTTCCACAGCACCCAGAGATAAAGCCCATTGCTTGACTCTGATTACATTTCTTATGAGAAGTTCTAACGTAGAATTTCCTAATAAGATTTCCACCTACTGACAGTAATAGTAGCCACGATTTATGCACTGCACTGGCTAAGCTCTTTGAATGCGTTGTCACACTCCGTACTCAGAAAGTTATCTCCATGTTACAGATGAGTAAACTGGGCCCCAAACAATAAAGTAATTCTCTGCAACTAGTAAGTAATGGATCTGGGATTTGAGCCCAGGTAGTTTGATTCCAGAATCCTTCCTTTTAGGAGTGACATGAGCATGTTTACCAATTCTGCCCTATTCTATATGCTGTTAAATGTGGAAGAGAGGGTTACATCTGAGTAGGAAGATTGTACAAATAGGCAATTAACTGTTCTCCTGGTCCTATGTTATAGATATGTGTAGGAAAAATACAAATCCTGAATTGGGGCTACAAATCTGCATAATACCCACTCATAATCTCTCCCGATAACCTTGGTTCACTTTTGAATTTTAAATTGCCTTGCATTCTTTTTTTCACTATTCCACCTAAAAGAATGGAGCAACAAATGTGTGAGAGGGTCTTGGTTCTCAATACTGTTTACCACCCCTGGAATTCTGTATTTATAGGCTTCTTAAAACTCACCCTAGGTGAATGGCAAGGCTTTCTTTGTGTCCCTAGCCAGTCTTTTTATGAGTACGGGAGTTTGCCATATCTTTTCAATGTTTTGATCAATAACAAAGATGAGCGAGGGGCCCAGTTATTTGGAATTAAACTGCATGATACTGGAAAGGGCCAGTTTGTTTGTCGATATCAGGCCCTATAGTATGCCAAAGAATGACTCTTCAATTACATTACAAGGACATAATCAAATGTACCAGAGTGCAGTGCATCAGCAAGAGAACTTTGTTGACCTTCCGTCTTCTTTGTAGCTGTTCCTAGGATTCAGAAATGTGGTGCATGGTGTCTTTTTGCTTGATTGCTAATGAGGAAAGCCTTCAGCATGACATAATGCTCCCAAAGTCACTCAGGGTCAGTGTAGAAACAGTTCTAGGTCCAGCTGAATTGTTTGACCTACATCGTGAAGCCCTGACTACCAAGGGTGTACCTCGCTGCAGTTTCTCTCTGTACAACATGTGTGTGGTGTGCATGGGTTTAGCTTTCTCTGAGACAGAAGTTTTGATGTAAGACTTCCCTGCTGGTCCAGTGGTGAAGATGCTACACTCTCAATGCAGCGGGCATGAGTTCAATCTCCGGTCAGGGAGCTACAAGGCCACATGCCAACCAAAAAAGTTTTGGTGTATATTGGAAATGACACTGGTCTTGCAGTCAGACGCTTTGGGTTTAAATCCCAGTTCTATCACTTACTTATTGTTTGAACAAATCCCTTCAACTCTTGGAATACCTTAGTCTCCCCTTTTGTATCATGAGAATACTTAAAAAAGATTTGCTTCATAAAATTTTATGTGGCTAAATTAATTTTAAAAATATGTTATGTTAGAACAGAAACGCTCTTTTAAGGTATTTGATCACTTCTTTGTGATTCAAACCAGGATCTCAGTCCAGTAAACTGAGAGTTAATAATGGCAGGTCTTCAAAAAGTTGTTTCACTTTTATCCTTATTGCTTTCCTCCCACTGGGATTCTCCATAAAAAATTAAATATGGAATCTTAGTGTTAACCTTTATTCAAACACATGCACAGATAGAAACACATACAGAGAATACCTGCTTAGGTATTTTATGGCCAGAATTTTCCCCATCAGCCTTTCACCTACATCAAAGTTTTTAAAAAGTGGAAAATACCTCATTTTTAGGGGAAAAGGGGTGGATTCCTGTTGAATACTGAGTTTTTTTAACTAGACACTGAGAATTCTAGCCTCCTGAGCAGGTCTAACAGCATTATTTCCTCAATCTGGATTTTTCATGTCTTTCAAGGATGTTTATGTTCTTGTGGTCTTACTTTGGTGCTCTAATTCTAGATTAGATTTCTCAGCTGATGGTGACTTCTAGTGATTGGAAGTGAGGCAGCAGGAAGTTCACCTTGAGAGCCTCCCTTCTGCAGATCTCCAAAGTGCCTGCGTATCTGAGTCCAAAATTTGCACAAGCATTCCTCAGGATGTTCCTGGCTGCATCCCAGCCACTAGGCTCTTGACTGCCCCTCTACCCACATTCATCCGCATGATTTGTGAAAGCTATAGCCAGTTCTTGTGTTGGAAGCAGGGAGGGAAGTGAATGGAGGCCTGGCCACATACTCTTTAGAAGAGTTTCTAGTGCCTGTGTAGCGTCATTCCAACAGACACAAAATTTATTATTGTTATTGACATGAACCTACCATTAAATTTCCCAAAACGATGGATTGACCTTACCGATTAACAGGGTCTTACTATGCAGTTCTCTGATGTTCACCAAGAAAGGTTACATATATTTTAACCTGTAGAAAAAAGTATAATAAGGAGGATTTCTAAACCATTAGATATTAAAATACACCTACAGAGCCAGGGGTGCTACATAATATAAACCATAGTCAATCAGCAAAGATCACGAAAAAGGGAACAAAAAAAAACAATGTAACAGAATATATATGATAAAATGGCAAGCATAAGATAAGCATACAACAGTGAATGTGATTCGGTCACATTTAAACCCCTCTATTAAAATAAGATTGATTAAAAAGACAATCTAGCTAAATGCTGCCTTTAGAAGTGTTTATATACCAAAATTATACAGAAAGGCAGAAAATAAAGAGATAGGTTGATGAATTCTAACAAACAAAAATAGGAGTGTTAATATTAACTCTAAAAAGTGTAGGATTAAATGTAAAAGAAATATTGAACAAGATATTAAATAGGAAGCTTCAATAACAATGAAAGTTTAGGAACTGAACATTAACACTGAATTAGATAAAGCAAAACTTGTTAAAAGATACAAGCAAAATAATGCAAATTAAAAATATACATGAAATAAAAATTTTAAAATACAAATAAAGTTTTCCATAATCATAGTGGGAGACTTTAACAGAATACTTTCAGAATTTGATCAAGCAGACAAAATTAAGTAGGAACAAAAGATCTACATAACAGTTATTAACCTAACCCAACAAATAGGAAATATATGTAGTTTTTCAAAAGACCGTGGATAATTTCAAGAATTGACGAAATACTAAGCCAAAAGCAACTTAAACTAACCAAAAAGTAGACATATAACAAAGACATGGCATTGAAAGTTACACAAGATGGCTATTACCTCCACCTCTATCTGAGCACTTGGAAACTGAGATATGATCCTTTTAAATAATTTTTGGATCAAAAAGGAAATCACTACTGCAACTATATAGGCTATTTAAAAATTAACAATGTAAATAGAGTACATTGAATTATGGGGGATTATACTAAAAATATAGTTAGATAAAAAGTTAAGCCTTTTATTTAAAGGACTGAAAAGCAATAAAATAAGTTTAAAATTTAAGAAGCTAATAACTGAAAAATAATAAGGTAGTGGGGAGGGAAATTATGAAGCTTAATTATTTACTAACAGAAAAATTGTGAATTTTTTCTAATAAAAAATTAGCAGTAAGGCAGAAGTGCAGAGTTAACAGAACAGTTGCTGGAATGAGGGTTAATGGGGTAAAAGATACTGTCTCAGGGCCTTTCCTGGTGGTCTAGTGGTTAAGAATCTGCCTTGCAATGCAGGGGACACAGGTTCGATCTTTGGTTGGGGAACTAAGATCCCACATGCTGCGTAATGTGGCCAAAACAAGGAAAAGACATTGTTTCTGTCCTCACTGCCACTTAGCTTTGGCTGAGATGAAAAGCATGTGCAAAAATTAATTAGAGAATAGGACTACATTCAGTAAAGTGCCCGTTTGTGAGTTATAGATGGTAAACCATCTACAGCTAAGAATAGCATACAGCTCTGAGTCTCCAGCTTCAAACTTATCAGTGGCCCCCAAGTAGTTATTTAGCCCCTCTAATTTAGCTACTTCTCTGTGAAGTGGGGATCACAGGAGTGCTGTGAGAATTAAATCAAAGTACACTAGGCCCTCTCTATGCACCAGTGTGGAACCATGGATACACAGGGCTGACTTAAGGGACTTGAGCATCCTCGGATTTGTGGGGACGGGGTGGGGGCAGGGGTTAGTCCTGGGACCAGTGCCCTACGGATACCAAGGGACAACTGCATGTGGTAAGAGCTGCCTAAAGAGTCAGTGTGGCAGCTCTCCCGTCCTCTTCTGAGTGCTAGTGAGATGGCTAGGGCACTGTCAGTGTCTCAGTACACTTTACACATGTGTCTCAGACGGTAAAGAATCTGCCTGCCAGTGCAGGAGACCCGAGTTCAGTCCCTGGGTGGGGAAGATCCCCTGGAGGAGGGCATGGCAACCCACTTCAGTATTCTTGCCTGGAGCATTCCCACGGACAGAGGAGCCTAGCGGACCACAATTCCTAGGGTCACAAAGAGTCAAACACGACTGAAGTGACTTAGCATAGCACAGGACAGAAAATAGTATTTAGAGTATCCAAGTTCTCCTGCCTGGATGAAAAGACTGGGCATTTTATCTGTGACTGAAATATGGCCATGGTGATTGGGTGAACAAGGTTCTGTCCATTAAAAGAAAAAAAAAATCTATAAAGCGTTATACTCCCAAAGCAGCAGCAGTTTATGACTTCCCGGCCAGAGAACAGAATAGCCAGCTTTGCCATTCTGTAGTTGGGTGGCTTCCCTGAGTGGAAAGGTGGAACTAAGGCGGCCTTTCTGATCTGCTTCTGACCAGTACGCGCGTTTAGACCTCATCCACAGGGGTGAGACATCACTCCTGCAGCCACTTAGTGTCACTGTTAGGCCCCTCAGGCATGATGATGGATTCCAAGGTCTTGAAAAAGTGACATGGTAGACATAAAAGGCGTCAGATATTAAATCCACAAAAAGTTGAAAAGAATTTAACACTTGATGGGAATTTGGGATTTGGGGTAAAGTTAGATTGTGTCTGGAAATAGGTAAAAATCTGTAGATGCTACACATCAAACCACTTTAGTCAAAGTGCTTGTTCAGTGGGGGAAAGAAAAATCAGTGAAAGTAGTTAAATAATGTCTGTAGTCCAAATAACTAATTAACTGCTGTATTCCCTCCATTCCCAAGACACCATCAGCTGTACGGTGTACCATTAAATTTATGACAGGTGAGGAGGTAGGGGCAAGGACATGGTATTAAATGTACACTTTGTTTCCAGAAATGTTAGAATATGAAAGAAAAAAGAAACATGTGTCTTGGAATTAAGGAAATGCAGAATCTCACTCAGTTGGTGTTTTGGTATTTTCTTGCTGGTAGAAGATAGGACTAAGTTTATAAAAGCAATTTTTAAAATATTTACAAGAGATTTCCCTGGTACAGTGGTTAAGACTTTGCCTTCCCTAACGCACAGGGTGCGGGTCAGATACCTGCTCGAGGAGCTAAGGGTTCACATGCCTCGTGGCAAAAAAACAAAATATAAAACAGAAGCAATATTGTGACAGATTCAATAAGGACTTTAAAAATGGTACATATAAAAAAAAAGTCTTCAAAAAGTCAAAAAGTGTTTACTAATACACAGGACAGAACTAATGAAAATTGGAGGCACATAAAAGTTTTCTCAGGCCCATAGATTTATTTTCTTTCATTTATTTGTGTCATGGACAGCTGGGGAGGTACTATATTTGATAAGCGTGGGGTGTATTTTAGTGCCAGAAAATAATGAAGTGCTCGAAAACAAAAACCAAGAAACAGAATATTGATAGGAGAATGTCAAAGGAACAAAGAGCCCCCTGAAGGAGCTCCCACCAGCCAAAGGTGATTAATCAGAGCAACAAAGTTAGTAAAATTGTGTTGAATTATAACCCAAAGTATGAAATGAATATCTGTGAGACCATACTGATATAAAAAAATGACTGAAAATATATGGGGAGAAGTGATAAGTCTTCTGTGCAGAAAAATTCAAAATAATTTACATAGATACTCCACCCTTAAGCTTTTCTCTCCAAAGTGTAATAGTACAGAAGAGCGTGAGGAGCAACCTTCCATGGAGAATCATGACAAACATTACGTTGGGTGATCAAGGCTGTGATCAACAGTGTTAAATTACATTGACAGTAAATATGCCTGATGTAATGTGATTAAAATGGCACGTTACCTCTGTGGTCTTTCTCTAAACAACCCAATCACCCTGTCTGATGATGAGAAAACATCAGACAGATCCCAATGGTGGAACCTTCTCCAAAATGCCTGACCAGTACTCCTCAGAACTGGCGAGGCCATCAAAATCAGGGAAGGTCTGGGAAACTGTCACAGCTAAGAGGAGCCTAAGTAAGCTCGATGACTAAACGTCATGTTGCATCCTGGATGGGATTTCTGGGACAGAAGAAGGACATGGGGAAAAATTAAGAAAACCTAAGATCATGGGATCTGGTCCCATCACTTCATGGCAGATAGGTGGGAAACAACGGAAACAGTGGCTGAATTTATTTTTCTGGGCTCCAAAATCACTGCAGATGGGGACTGCAGCAATGAAATGAAAAGACGCTTTACTCCTTGGAAGGAAAATTATGACCAACCTAGACAGCATATTAAAAAGCAGAGACATTACTTTGCCAACAAAGGTCCGTCTAGTCAAGGCTGTGGTTTTTCCAGTGGTCATGTATGGATGTGAGAGTTGGACAGTGAAGAAAGCTGAGCGCCGAAGAACTGATGTGTTGGAGAACTCTTGAGAGTCCCTTGGACTGCAAGGAGATCCAACCAGTCCATTCTAAAGGAGGTCAGTCCTGGGTGTTCATTGGAGGGACTGATGTTGAAGCTGAAACTCCAAAATACTTTGGCCACCTGATGCGGAGAGCTGACTCATTGGAAAAGACCCTGATGCTGGGGGAAAATTGAGGGCAGGAGGAGAAGGGAACGACAGAGGATAAGATGGTTGGATGGCATCACTGTCACAATGGACATGGGTGTGGGTGGACTCTGCAAGTTGGTGATGGACAGGGAGGCCTGGCATGCAGCGATTCACGGGGTCACAAGGAGTCGGACACGACTGAGTGACTGGACTGAACTGAAATAACCTATGGTCCTTATTAATAATGTATCAGTTTTGGTTTATTAATTGCTGTTTATCTGTCATATTAAATGTAAGATTTTAGTATCAGGGAGCTTGGGTACAGAATGAGAACCTTCTTGATTTTTCTGTAAATCTACAACTGCTTTAAAAGACAAAGTTGTTAAAATTCTTTTAATGCCTAAACAGAAAAAACAAAAATCATGGACAAGAGGCCAGGTTAGGGAATTTTAAGGGAAATTAGAATGTATTTTGTTGAGACCGTTGAAAATTCCACACAGAGCATGATTGAAGTAGAACATATGTAACTGCTTAGTTTAAAAAAATGGAACGGGCAGCTTAGCCCAGAATGTGACACTTCTAAATATATTCAAGTCAATTCATTATTATTTATCATCCACGGAGTATTNTTGAGACCGTTGAAAATTCCACACAGAGCATGATTGAAGTAGAACATATGTAACTGCTTAGTTTAAAAAAATGGAACGGGCAGCTTAGCCCAGAATGTGACACTTCTAAATATATTCAAGTCAATTCATTATTATTTATCATCCACGGAGTATTTTGTTTTTCCAAGATGGCCAAGTTTTACCATTATTCTTATTTTAAAGTGATGGCTGTGCTTTTAGCCATTCAGATGGCTAATCTAACTGTACAGTTCAGTCAGAAAACCAGCCATCAGCTGTCAGAATGGTAAAAACAGTTATGTGTGTTTTCAAAGCCAGAAAGGCACTCATGTGGTGAGACTGCAGAGTTTCGTGTTATCCAAAGTCCTGACTCCCAGGATCCATTTCCTCACTTGGTGTTCTCACATGGAAAACTTCTTTGGGGAATTATAGGGTCATATTTTCAAGACTTGGAACAGTAGGCTTGTCTACAGTTACCTTTATTAAAAAAAAAAACTGAAAAGAAAAAAATCCCTTTAAAATAATTTTTTTTTTTTTTTTTAAAGAATTACGCCAGGGTAGCCAAATAGAAATAGTCACTGGGGTTTCTGCACTGAGTCAGGTTGTATAAATTACAGACTATTTTCCCCTTGCTCCAGGACATTGTTTCACTTCCACACCCCACTGCCTACATCCATAAATTCCACCGTGTCGGCCCTCCAGAGAGCTCGGAATTATAAAAGGAGAGAGGAGGGGACTCACCACAGGATCAAGCAGGCTAGAATGGCACCCTTGAGCTTCCTGCTTGGTCCCGCCTCGGCTCTGCTCCAGGCCTCGCCCCTTCTCGGGGCACAGAGGGGCACTCTCCCTGGTGCTCTTGGCAGGCCAGCATCAGGGCCCCCCACAGCCAGGGCTCACATGCCACTAGGAACCCCATCCATCCCACAGGAAGATGAAGTCAACCCTTTCAGGGGAAACCAAAAGGCTGGCATATTTTGGAGACTAGCAAGGGGGAAATGTGTACCAGTTATGTAGCCCTGGGAGGCAGAGAGTACCATGGCTTTGTTTGCTGAACCCAAAGTTAGGGCACACTGTCCGAGAGCAGGACTAACTAGACTGGACGTGAACTTGAGACTGGCCCAGGATACTCAGGCTGAGAGGCCCTTGTGGCTGCACGGTGCAGAAGAACGTGAGCCAGGCCTTGGCTGTGCTCCTCCGTGCAGGCGCCCTCCAGAGAGGATCCTGGGGGCGCGCTGGGTGCAGCGCATGGCCGCCCTTCCGCAGCAGTCCCCAGCGCGGTGGCGCTGGGCCCATCCTGGTGACAGGCCGGCGCCCAAGCTCCAGGCTCCACTGTGAGCTGGCTGCCCTTCCCAGGGGCCACCCTTCCCCAAGGTGGGGCTACAAGAGCCTCAGTCTGTCCCTTTCTCCCCCTCCTTATGGCATCAGAAGAGCCGGGAGCCCAGACACCACTGTCCCCTGCCTCCCCCACCCCACCCCCTTGCTTCTCTCCTCTTTACCTGAGCCCTGGGGATGTCTGAGGCCAGCTGGGGACCCCTGTGGAGACAGAGCCATTTCTTGAGACACAGGGTTACCCCAGCGTGAAGTAGGAAGGGAGGCGATCGTATCACATGTCTCTGACCGCTCCTTGAACGAGTCAGAGAAGGTGCAGTGAGGAAGTCTAATGTCACATGCAGCACTTACAGGAAGCCGACTGCAGGACGGCAGGGGAGCTTGAGAACTTGGCCGTTGTCAGCGGATTAGAACAGCACAGGTCAGTGCTCCTTCTTTCCAGATCTTTCAGAGCCACTCTCAAATGCCTAACTGGTTCTCTTTCCTTAAACTGCCTTGAACGCTCTTTTGCGACATGAAGAGATTGCTCCAGCTTTGAACGTAAGAGCCAGGCTGTAGCTGGAACAGGCATCAAGCCCTTATCGTGAAAATGAAATGCTCAGAACTTCTCGCTTCCCTGTTCTGAACTTCTGTGCCCTAAAAAACAGACCTTTACATGGCCTTTAAATTACTTATTTCATGGAATTTAGCTAAGCCTCTCATCAAGTTCACCTGTTAGCATAAACCGGGACACATCAGCTTGTGTTTGCAGGCAGTTGCAGGGTGTTCAAAGGGCAGTAGAAAATGCCGCAGTGTTGTGTGGACAGACAGGCTACAAAACTACGCAAAAGTCTGTTGCTTTTATGCACTTTTTTCTTCTGATGGAATGAATCTTTTGGCTTGTATTTCCTGTTAAAACTGCTTCTCATATCTTTATAAATTCTTAAGTTCCCTTTTAAATTGTTTTATGCTCTCTTCCTTCCTACTTGTCTTCTACTGTTGTTTTAAAATTTTCCTTCTTTTATTGAAAATGGAAGTAAAGGGATGCGGGCAGTTTGAATGTGGGATGAGGAAGTCCCCTGCCTGCCCTGCCCCCACCCCGGGTTCTGCGAACACGGCTTGGAGCTGTCACGTTCTGGGTGTGCACAGCCATGAGGTCTGCCTGCCACCAGAGCTTTGTGTCTTCAGCCGGTACTTCTCCAGAGAGGAAGAAGGCATCTAGAGCAGAACCTGTTGACCTTCCGTCTTCTTTGTAGCTGTTCCTAGGATTCAGAAATGTGGTGCATGGTGTCTTTTTGCTTGATTGCTAATGAGGAAAGCCTTCAGCATGACATAATGCTCCCAAAGTCACTCAGGGTCAGTGTAGAAACAGTTCTAGGTCCAGCTGAATTGTTTGACCTACATCGTGAAGCCCTGACTACCAAGGGTGTACCTCGCTGCAGTTTCTCTCTGTACAACATGTGTGTGGTGTGCATGGGTTTAGCTTTCTCTGAGACAGAAGTTTTGATGTAAGACTTCCCTGCTGGTCCAGTGGTGAAGATGCTACACTCTCAATGCAGCGGGCATGAGTTCAATCTCCGGTCAGGGAGCTACAAGGCCACATGCCAACCAAAAAAGTTTTGGTGTATATTGGAAATGACACTGGTCTTGCAGTCAGACGCTTTGGGTTTAAATCCCAGTTCTATCACTTACTTATTGTTTGAACAAATCCCTTCAACTCTTGGAATACCTTAGTCTCCCCTTTTGTATCATGAGAATACTTAAAAAAGATTTGCTTCATAAAATTTTATGTGGCTAAATTAATTTTAAAAATATGTTATGTTAGAACAGAAACGCTCTTTTAAGGTATTTGATCACTTCTTTGTGATTCAAACCAGGATCTCAGTCCAGTAAACTGAGAGTTAATAATGGCAGGTCTTCAAAAAGTTGTTTCACTTTTATCCTTATTGCTTTCCTCCCACTGGGATTCTCCATAAAAAATTAAATATGGAATCTTAGTGTTAACCTTTATTCAAACACATGCACAGATAGAAACACATACAGAGAATACCTGCTTAGGTATTTTATGGCCAGAATTTTCCCCATCAGCCTTTCACCTACATCAAAGTTTTTAAAAAGTGGAAAATACCTCATTTTTAGGGGAAAAGGGGTGGATTCCTGTTGAATACTGAGTTTTTTTAACTAGACACTGAGAATTCTAGCCTCCTGAGCAGGTCTAACAGCATTATTTCCTCAATCTGGATTTTTCATGTCTTTCAAGGATGTTTATGTTCTTGTGGTCTTACTTTGGTGCTCTAATTCTAGATTAGATTTCTCAGCTGATGGTGACTTCTAGTGATTGGAAGTGAGGCAGCAGGAAGTTCACCTTGAGAGCCTCCCTTCTGCAGATCTCCAAAGTGCCTGCGTATCTGAGTCCAAAATTTGCACAAGCATTCCTCAGGATGTTCCTGGCTGCATCCCAGCCACTAGGCTCTTGACTGCCCCTCTACCCACATTCATCCGCATGATTTGTGAAAGCTATAGCCAGTTCTTGTGTTGGAAGCAGGGAGGGAAGTGAATGGAGGCCTGGCCACATACTCTTTAGAAGAGTTTCTAGTGCCTGTGTAGCGTCATTCCAACAGACACAAAATTTATTATTGTTATTGACATGAACCTACCATTAAATTTCCCAAAACGATGGATTGACCTTACCGATTAACAGGGTCTTACTATGCAGTTCTCTGATGTTCACCAAGAAAGGTTACATATATTTTAACCTGTAGAAAAAAGTATAATAAGGAGGATTTCTAAACCATTAGATATTAAAATACACCTACAGAGCCAGGGGTGCTACATAATATAAACCATAGTCAATCAGCAAAGATCACGAAAAAGGGAACAAAAAAAAACAATGTAACAGAATATATATGATAAAATGGCAAGCATAAGATAAGCATACAACAGTGAATGTGATTCGGTCACATTTAAACCCCTCTATTAAAATAAGATTGATTAAAAAGACAATCTAGCTAAATGCTGCCTTTAGAAGTGTTTATATACCAAAATTATACAGAAAGGCAGAAAATAAAGAGATAGGTTGATGAATTCTAACAAACAAAAATAGGAGTGTTAATATTAACTCTAAAAAGTGTAGGATTAAATGTAAAAGAAATATTGAACAAGATATTAAATAGGAAGCTTCAATAACAATGAAAGTTTAGGAACTGAACATTAACACTGAATTAGATAAAGCAAAACTTGTTAAAAGATACAAGCAAAATAATGCAAATTAAAAATATACATGAAATAAAAATTTTAAAATACAAATAAAGTTTTCCATAATCATAGTGGGAGACTTTAACAGAATACTTTCAGAATTTGATCAAGCAGACAAAATTAAGTAGGAACAAAAGATCTACATAACAGTTATTAACCTAACCCAACAAATAGGAAATATATGTAGTTTTTCAAAAGACCGTGGATAATTTCAAGAATTGACGAAATACTAAGCCAAAAGCAACTTAAACTAACCAAAAAGTAGACATATAACAAAGACATGGCATTGAAAGTTACACAAGATGGCTATTACCTCCACCTCTATCTGAGCACTTGGAAACTGAGATATGATCCTTTTAAATAATTTTTGGATCAAAAAGGAAATCACTACTGCAACTATATAGGCTATTTAAAAATTAACAATGTAAATAGAGTACATTGAATTATGGGGGATTATACTAAAAATATAGTTAGATAAAAAGTTAAGCCTTTTATTTAAAGGACTGAAAAGCAATAAAATAAGTTTAAAATTTAAGAAGCTAATAACTGAAAAATAATAAGGTAGTGGGGAGGGAAATTATGAAGCTTAATTATTTACTAACAGAAAAATTGTGAATTTTTTCTAATAAAAAATTAGCAGTAAGGCAGAAGTGCAGAGTTAACAGAACAGTTGCTGGAATGAGGGTTAATGGGGTAAAAGATACTGTCTCAGGGCCTTTCCTGGTGGTCTAGTGGTTAAGAATCTGCCTTGCAATGCAGGGGACACAGGTTCGATCTTTGGTTGGGGAACTAAGATCCCACATGCTGCGTAATGTGGCCAAAACAAGGAAAAGACATTGTTTCTGTCCTCACTGCCACTTAGCTTTGGCTGAGATGAAAAGCATGTGCAAAAATTAATTAGAGAATAGGACTACATTCAGTAAAGTGCCCGTTTGTGAGTTATAGATGGTAAACCATCTACAGCTAAGAATAGCATACAGCTCTGAGTCTCCAGCTTCAAACTTATCAGTGGCCCCCAAGTAGTTATTTAGCCCCTCTAATTTAGCTACTTCTCTGTGAAGTGGGGATCACAGGAGTGCTGTGAGAATTAAATCAAAGTACACTAGGCCCTCTCTATGCACCAGTGTGGAACCATGGATACACAGGGCTGACTTAAGGGACTTGAGCATCCTCGGATTTGTGGGGACGGGGTGGGGGCAGGGGTTAGTCCTGGGACCAGTGCCCTACGGATACCAAGGGACAACTGCATGTGGTAAGAGCTGCCTAAAGAGTCAGTGTGGCAGCTCTCCCGTCCTCTTCTGAGTGCTAGTGAGATGGCTAGGGCACTGTCAGTGTCTCAGTACACTTTACACATGTGTCTCAGACGGTAAAGAATCTGCCTGCCAGTGCAGGAGACCCGAGTTCAGTCCCTGGGTGGGGAAGATCCCCTGGAGGAGGGCATGGCAACCCACTTCAGTATTCTTGCCTGGAGCATTCCCACGGACAGAGGAGCCTAGCGGACCACAATTCCTAGGGTCACAAAGAGTCAAACACGACTGAAGTGACTTAGCATAGCACAGGACAGAAAATAGTATTTAGAGTATCCAAGTTCTCCTGCCTGGATGAAAAGACTGGGCATTTTATCTGTGACTGAAATATGGCCATGGTGATTGGGTGAACAAGGTTCTGTCCATTAAAAGAAAAAAAAAATCTATAAAGCGTTATACTCCCAAAGCAGCAGCAGTTTATGACTTCCCGGCCAGAGAACAGAATAGCCAGCTTTGCCATTCTGTAGTTGGGTGGCTTCCCTGAGTGGAAAGGTGGAACTAAGGCGGCCTTTCTGATCTGCTTCTGACCAGTACGCGCGTTTAGACCTCATCCACAGGGGTGAGACATCACTCCTGCAGCCACTTAGTGTCACTGTTAGGCCCCTCAGGCATGATGATGGATTCCAAGGTCTTGAAAAAGTGACATGGTAGACATAAAAGGCGTCAGATATTAAATCCACAAAAAGTTGAAAAGAATTTAACACTTGATGGGAATTTGGGATTTGGGGTAAAGTTAGATTGTGTCTGGAAATAGGTAAAAATCTGTAGATGCTACACATCAAACCACTTTAGTCAAAGTGCTTGTTCAGTGGGGGAAAGAAAAATCAGTGAAAGTAGTTAAATAATGTCTGTAGTCCAAATAACTAATTAACTGCTGTATTCCCTCCATTCCCAAGACACCATCAGCTGTACGGTGTACCATTAAATTTATGACAGGTGAGGAGGTAGGGGCAAGGACATGGTATTAAATGTACACTTTGTTTCCAGAAATGTTAGAATATGAAAGAAAAAAGAAACATGTGTCTTGGAATTAAGGAAATGCAGAATCTCACTCAGTTGGTGTTTTGGTATTTTCTTGCTGGTAGAAGATAGGACTAAGTTTATAAAAGCAATTTTTAAAATATTTACAAGAGATTTCCCTGGTACAGTGGTTAAGACTTTGCCTTCCCTAACGCACAGGGTGCGGGTCAGATACCTGCTCGAGGAGCTAAGGGTTCACATGCCTCGTGGCAAAAAAACAAAATATAAAACAGAAGCAATATTGTGACAGATTCAATAAGGACTTTAAAAATGGTACATATAAAAAAAAAGTCTTCAAAAAGTCAAAAAGTGTTTACTAATACACAGGACAGAACTAATGAAAATTGGAGGCACATAAAAGTTTTCTCAGGCCCATAGATTTATTTTCTTTCATTTATTTGTGTCATGGACAGCTGGGGAGGTACTATATTTGATAAGCGTGGGGTGTATTTTAGTGCCAGAAAATAATGAAGTGCTCGAAAACAAAAACCAAGAAACAGAATATTGATAGGAGAATGTCAAAGGAACAAAGAGCCCCCTGAAGGAGCTCCCACCAGCCAAAGGTGATTAATCAGAGCAACAAAGTTAGTAAAATTGTGTTGAATTATAACCCAAAGTATGAAATGAATATCTGTGAGACCATACTGATATAAAAAAATGACTGAAAATATATGGGGAGAAGTGATAAGTCTTCTGTGCAGAAAAATTCAAAATAATTTACATAGATACTCCACCCTTAAGCTTTTCTCTCCAAAGTGTAATAGTACAGAAGAGCGTGAGGAGCAACCTTCCATGGAGAATCATGACAAACATTACGTTGGGTGATCAAGGCTGTGATCAACAGTGTTAAATTACATTGACAGTAAATATGCCTGATGTAATGTGATTAAAATGGCACGTTACCTCTGTGGTCTTTCTCTAAACAACCCAATCACCCTGTCTGATGATGAGAAAACATCAGACAGATCCCAATGGTGGAACCTTCTCCAAAATGCCTGACCAGTACTCCTCAGAACTGGCGAGGCCATCAAAATCAGGGAAGGTCTGGGAAACTGTCACAGCTAAGAGGAGCCTAAGTAAGCTCGATGACTAAACGTCATGTTGCATCCTGGATGGGATTTCTGGGACAGAAGAAGGACATGGGGAAAAATTAAGAAAACCTAAGATCATGGGATCTGGTCCCATCACTTCATGGCAGATAGGTGGGAAACAACGGAAACAGTGGCTGAATTTATTTTTCTGGGCTCCAAAATCACTGCAGATGGGGACTGCAGCAATGAAATGAAAAGACGCTTTACTCCTTGGAAGGAAAATTATGACCAACCTAGACAGCATATTAAAAAGCAGAGACATTACTTTGCCAACAAAGGTCCGTCTAGTCAAGGCTGTGGTTTTTCCAGTGGTCATGTATGGATGTGAGAGTTGGACAGTGAAGAAAGCTGAGCGCCGAAGAACTGATGTGTTGGAGAACTCTTGAGAGTCCCTTGGACTGCAAGGAGATCCAACCAGTCCATTCTAAAGGAGGTCAGTCCTGGGTGTTCATTGGAGGGACTGATGTTGAAGCTGAAACTCCAAAATACTTTGGCCACCTGATGCGGAGAGCTGACTCATTGGAAAAGACCCTGATGCTGGGGGAAAATTGAGGGCAGGAGGAGAAGGGAACGACAGAGGATAAGATGGTTGGATGGCATCACTGTCACAATGGACATGGGTGTGGGTGGACTCTGCAAGTTGGTGATGGACAGGGAGGCCTGGCATGCAGCGATTCACGGGGTCACAAGGAGTCGGACACGACTGAGTGACTGGACTGAACTGAAATAACCTATGGTCCTTATTAATAATGTATCAGTTTTGGTTTATTAATTGCTGTTTATCTGTCATATTAAATGTAAGATTTTAGTATCAGGGAGCTTGGGTACAGAATGAGAACCTTCTTGATTTTTCTGTAAATCTACAACTGCTTTAAAAGACAAAGTTGTTAAAATTCTTTTAATGCCTAAACAGAAAAAACAAAAATCATGGACAAGAGGCCAGGTTAGGGAATTTTAAGGGAAATTAGAATGTATTTTGTTGAGACCGTTGAAAATTCCACACAGAGCATGATTGAAGTAGAACATATGTAACTGCTTAGTTTAAAAAAATGGAACGGGCAGCTTAGCCCAGAATGTGACACTTCTAAATATATTCAAGTCAATTCATTATTATTTATCATCCACGGAGTATTTTGTTTTTCCAAGATGGCCAAGTTTTACCATTATTCTTATTTTAAAGTGATGGCTGTGCTTTTAGCCATTCAGATGGCTAATCTAACTGTACAGTTCAGTCAGAAAACCAGCCATCAGCTGTCAGAATGGTAAAAACAGTTATGTGTGTTTTCAAAGCCAGAAAGGCACTCATGTGGTGAGACTGCAGAGTTTCGTGTTATCCAAAGTCCTGACTCCCAGGATCCATTTCCTCACTTGGTGTTCTCACATGGAAAACTTCTTTGGGGAATTATAGGGTCATATTTTCAAGACTTGGAACAGTAGGCTTGTCTACAGTTACCTTTATTAAAAAAAAAAACTGAAAAGAAAAAAATCCCTTTAAAATAATTTTTTTTTTTTTTTTTAAAGAATTACGCCAGGGTAGCCAAATAGAAATAGTCACTGGGGTTTCTGCACTGAGTCAGGTTGTATAAATTACAGACTATTTTCCCCTTGCTCCAGGACATTGTTTCACTTCCACACCCCACTGCCTACATCCATAAATTCCACCGTGTCGGCCCTCCAGAGAGCTCGGAATTATAAAAGGAGAGAGGAGGGGACTCACCACAGGAACAAGCAGGCTAGAATGGCACCCTTGAGCTTCCTGCTTGGTCCCGCCTCGGCTCTGCTCCAGGCCTCGCCCCTTCTCGGGGCACAGAGGGGCACTCTCCCTGGTGCTCTTGGCAGGCCAGCATCAGGGCCCCCCACAGCCAGGGCTCACATGCCACTAGGAACCCCATCCATCCCACAGGAAGATGAAGTCAACCCTTTCAGGGGAAACCAAAAGGCTGGCATATTTTGGAGACTAGCAAGGGGGAAATGTGTACCAGTTATGTAGCCCTGGGAGGCAGAGAGTACCATGGCTTTGTTTGCTGAACCCAAAGTTAGGGCACACTGTCCGAGAGCAGGACTAACTAGACTGGACGTGAACTTGAGACTGGCCCAGGATACTCAGGCTGAGAGGCCCTTGTGGCTGCACGGTGCAGAAGAACGTGAGCCAGGCCTTGGCTGTGCTCCTCCGTGCAGGCGCCCTCCAGAGAGGATCCTGGGGGCGCGCTGGGTGCAGCGCATGGCCGCCCTTCCGCAGCAGTCCCCAGCGCGGTGGCGCTGGGCCCATCCTGGTGACAGGCCGGCGCCCAAGCTCCAGGCTCCACTGTGAGCTGGCTGCCCTTCCCAGGGGCCACCCTTCCCCAAGGTGGGGCTACAAGAGCCTCAGTCTGTCCCTTTCTCCCCCTCCTTATGGCATCAGAAGAGCCGGGAGCCCAGACACCACTGTCCCCTGCCTCCCCCACCCCACCCCCTTGCTTCTCTCCTCTTTACCTGAGCCCTGGGGATGTCTGAGGCCAGCTGGGGACCCCTGTGGAGACAGAGCCATTTCTTGAGACACAGGGTTACCCCAGCGTGAAGTAGGAAGGGAGGCGATCGTATCACATGTCTCTGACCGCTCCTTGAACGAGTCAGAGAAGGTGCAGTGAGGAAGTCTAATGTCACATGCAGCACTTACAGGAAGCCGACTGCAGGACGGCAGGGGAGCTTGAGAACTTGGCCGTTGTCAGCGGATTAGAACAGCACAGGTCAGTGCTCCTTCTTTCCAGATCTTTCAGAGCCACTCTCAAATGCCTAACTGGTTCTCTTTCCTTAAACTGCCTTGAACGCTCTTTTGCGACATGAAGAGATTGCTCCAGCTTTGAACGTAAGAGCCAGGCTGTAGCTGGAACAGGCATCAAGCCCTTATCGTGAAAATGAAATGCTCAGAACTTCTCGCTTCCCTGTTCTGAACTTCTGTGCCCTAAAAAACAGACCTTTACATGGCCTTTAAATTACTTATTTCATGGAATTTAGCTAAGCCTCTCATCAAGTTCACCTGTTAGCATAAACCGGGACACATCAGCTTGTGTTTGCAGGCAGTTGCAGGGTGTTCAAAGGGCAGTAGAAAATGCCGCAGTGTTGTGTGGACAGACAGGCTACAAAACTACGCAAAAGTCTGTTGCTTTTATGCACTTTTTTCTTCTGATGGAATGAATCTTTTGGCTTGTATTTCCTGTTAAAACTGCTTCTCATATCTTTATAAATTCTTAAGTTCCCTTTTAAATTGTTTTATGCTCTCTTCCTTCCTACTTGTCTTCTACTGTTGTTTTAAAATTTTCCTTCTTTTATTGAAAATGGAAGTAAAGGGATGCGGGCAGTTTGAATGTGGGATGAGGAAGTCCCCTGCCTGCCCTGCCCCCACCCCGGGTTCTGCGAACACGGCTTGGAGCTGTCACGTTCTGGGTGTGCACAGCCATGAGGTCTGCCTGCCACCAGAGCTTTGTGTCTTCAGCCGGTACTTCTCCAGAGAGGAAGAAGGCATCTAGAGCAGAACCGAGAGATGGTTGACGCATTGGCAATTAGAGCCCAGATACAGCTAAACGGCCCAAGAGTATTCATCTGATGGCCCTTGAGGGGCCGTTTAATAAGGAACTTTCAATAAAAGGCTCTTACACAATGGCCTGCCACTTTCAGACCCGAATAAAAAAGGAAAATGTCTCAAACCTGAGTGACAAGAAGGAAGTCACTACCTTCTTGGGCTCTTATTAAGCATGAGAACAGGTTAGCCAGCGACAAGTTTTTTTTTCTGGACCATTTGAAAGCAGAGTAATCTTTGTAGCTCTGTTCATGTGTTAATAGAGGTAGAGAGAGAAAAGCAGAGAAGAGCCCAGGTTTGGGAGCTTCCTGTTTCCTGTCTCCATTCCAGCCCAGAGATGGCTCTACAAGTGTCTGTACTGACAAACAGAACAACAGTGGGGTGAGGGGTTAGCGGACTCACGTGTTGTTTATACCCTGGTCATGCAAAATAACCCAAACTATGAGGCAAGAGAAAATTGTTGATGATGTCCTCAGATTGCCACATTTTTTTCATTTTTTGCTACTATGTTGTGCAAGAAGATGGTGAGGAAACTGACAGACTGTGGCAGACTATGGGAGGACTGGAAGTTAGAGATCTCAGCCCTAGTGCTTTTAGAAACCCTATACGGGCTCTGAGGGAGGCAGCCCGTGTTTCCAGTTTCCATGGACTTTCTTGGTATTGGAGTCCTTTGCACAAATAAACGCCTAGAGGAGCCACATGGAAGGGAACTGTGGTGGAGAAGTCTCTTGCATACGGCACCAGGCGCACCCCTGAACAGCAGAAAGAGGCTTACATCTTCCTGGTAGCTGGACATGCCTAGAAGGAGCTCTTCTTTCAGGTTTGTTTTGATTTTTTAAATTGGTCCTAGAGGTTTATTGTTCAGAGAGTTTTGTATTCTGCTAATCTGCTGCTCATAGCAGAAAAGGGTTTTTTATTTCTTTAAATGCTTTCCAGATGGACTGGACATCTTTTTTTCGGAATGCGTCCTTCTGAAAGCTCTTTCCTTTTCTCCTTGGGGCATCTGTTCTCTGCCCATCCATTCCTCTAGCTTTCCACGTTCTCCGTGTTCCTTTATGTTTGAGATACAAGGTTTATAAAGTGTCGTTATTGTGCAAAGTCTCTGATCCCCAAACCTGAAAGTGGTTCTAAAAAAAAAAGAAGGAGGACTCAGAGGAGCAGAAGGTGCTAGATCCTATTGGATGGTGGATAACACCTGGAATGTTAATCTCACATGTAATTCTTAGAGAGGGAGTGCCGCCAGTTCAATGTGGAGGTCAAAAGTAAAAACATAAATGGTCACCTTTTACCTGGAGCTGAAAAGCGCTGAATTTTATGGGGAGGGACTACATGGGCATCTCACTGAATTCTCTAAATAAGAAGAGGAAGGGGCTGACTTCACAATCCCTCTTCTCCTGGACCCTGACATAAAGGCAGGCCTCTTTTCCCCAGAATCTCAGATAATACAGGGTAACACTTCCGAATCAGCATCTACAGATATTGGAGAGGCTTGGGCTTCAGAGGAGTGAAAGGGTGAGATATGCAAAATATTCATGCTGGTAGAGAAGAAGAAAATAATAAAGCTGATGCATGCAACCTTTACAGTTGAATTCATCCTTGGCCGTCTTTCTGCGTTGGCATCAGCAGGTCTGTAGGCCACCTATCTCTCTGGGCTTTCTCAGAGAAAAGTTCCTGGGCATGGGAGAGGTATTGTTGTTATCATCACTGCTATACTGAGAAATACTGGGAGCATAGATTTGGTTTTTTAACTGTGGTAAAATACACATAAAATTTACGATCTTTAACTATTACATGTGTAGTTCAGCAGCATTAGATGTATTTACCTTGTTGTACAGCTCATCTTCAGAGCTTCTTCACTTGGAGAAATGGATGCTCTCTAGCCATGAAACAACTCTCCGTTTCCCCTCCCCCAGCCCCTGGCACCCACATTCTACTTACTGTTTCTATGAATTTGACTACTCTAGATACTTCATATAAATCATACAATATTTGTCTTCTTATGACTGCTTTATTTCACTTAGCAGGTTCATCCATGTGGTAGTATGTGTCAAAATTTCCTTCCTTTGTAAGGCTGTATAGTATAGTCTGTTACATATACCACATTTGCTTTATTCATCTGTGGGTGACATTTAGCTTACTTCTACCTTTGGCTATTTTCAATAATGCTGCTGTGAGCAGGGGTGTACGCATACCTGTCTGAGATACTGCTTTCAATTCTTTTGTATATATACCCCAAAGTGATATTGCTGAATCATGTGGTATTTCTATTTTTCATTTTTTGAGGAGTTGCCATACCGTTTTCCATAGCAGCTGTACCTTTTTACATTACCGCCAACAGTGCTCCAGGGTTTCATTTTCTCCACAACCTAGTTAATACTTGTTAATTTCTGTTTTTTTTTCCCTCCCATCACAGCCATCCTAAAGGATGTAAGATGACATCTCAGTTTTGATTTGCATTTTTCTAACAATTATTGATATTGAGCATCCTTTTATATGCTTGTTGGCATTTGCATATCATCTTTGGAGAAATACCAGTTCAAGTCCCTTGCCTGTTTTTCAGTGAGGTTATTTGGTGTTTGGTTGCTGAGCTTTAAGGTTCTTTATATATTCTGGATATTTAGAGAACTATAGATTTTTTAAAGTATTGCACATGCAGGTTCTAATGTTCATATCATCTACTGGCACCAGCTGCCTCCTGTGACCTCCACCCTTGGGAAAGAGCATGACTTTCAATAATATATTTTTTTCAACAGTATAATTTTTATCTTAACTCTTCAGAGTGCTACACAAAGTCTCAGTCATTTTCAGCTTATAAGCAGTTTGGTTTTTGAAAACTGACAAAAGTGAAGGGAAGGGAAAGAAAGGGAAGAGCTTAGGGTAGTGGTTTTTATTCTTTCCAAACTTTGTACTTTTTTAGCTATGTAAACTTCGGGAAAAAGCCTTATCCTCAATTCTGTTGACTAAAACTGAACTCTGTGCTGGGATAAAAATACTTTCTGAGAATCATCCAGTAATTATGTCTTCCTATACCACCCTCCCTCCAAATGCACAGACTCAAAGATACCTCACATTACAAAACCATTGTCATTTTTATTCATGAATGCCTCCAAAAAAAGAGTATTTTGCTTCTGGGTAGTAAGGATCCAAAGAGGAATTNAAACTGAACTCTGTGCTGGGATAAAAATACTTTCTGAGAATCATCCAGTAATTATGTCTTCCTATACCACCCTCCCTCCAAATGCACAGACTCAAAGATACCTCACATTACAAAACCATTGTCATTTTTATTCATGAATGCCTCCAAAAAAAGAGTATTTTGCTTCTGGGTAGTAAGGATCCAAAGAGGAATTGAGCTGTTGTCTCAGAAAAAGAACAAGAGCAGTGGGACTCTTCTGGAGTTGTGGCCGTGGTGTTTGTTTGGAGTTCAGACTTTCGGGAAGGAGCTGGTAGGGGAGATGTGATGGGCAGAGGGATACTGCTGTGGGGACTGCTTTTGCTGGAGGCGCTGACTTCTAAATGAAGTACCATCGAGATGAGGGAATGGACTGCCTGTGTACCTGACTGATTCTTGCCTCTGCCATTTCAGTTTCCCTCCACTTCTTCATCAGTTAGAAAGTTGGTGCTGTTCTCCACCCGTCTCAAAAGGGAATTGGAAAATGACCAAAATGCTTGCATTTGTTTGTTGATGAGAGACGGAGAAAACTTTTTCTCGATAAATAAGTAAATAAACTAGGACAAGATGAATCCTGGAGGTGGAACCCAGTTATGATGCAACAGATGAGCAAACTTCAGCAGCAGCTCTTCCTGGTGTACATGACATCCTATGCCAGTTTCACCAGGGGGTAGTCATACACCACCACCACTGTAATTTTTCAATACTAATTAGAAGTTACTGCTTTGAGACTAACTAGCTGGATACTTACCAGAGTGTCTGTTTTTGATACTTTCTGGTATGAGTTAGGCTTGCTTCCTACTTTTGTTTGTGTCTGTTTAATAATATGTCATATTTTAGGTTCACTCATTGTATTGGTTTGTAATCCTAGTGTGACTTAAAAACAATCTTTTGTTTTTTTAATATTAGGATACATGTTTGCACACACACATGCAGCCACCCATACATACATATTGTTATTTTGTTGCTAAGTCGTGTCAGACTCTTTGGGATCCCATGAACTACAGCATGCCAGGCTTCCCTATCCTTCACTATCTCCTGGAGACGCTTCCTCAATCAACAGTCATTTGGCACCTACAGATATTTAGAATATGCTGCTAACTTCAAGCTAGGAAGTTATTCATGTATTATGCCTATAGATTCATTTGGAGGGTATGCTAGTGAATTGCTATTCTTTCAATAAATACCTGACTTTTTAAGGGGTGGTTTGGAGCATTTTTGATTTCCAGGCTGGCTACAAAAAGATCTGTCTTCTTTGAAGGCTTTAGAGACCTGTAGAATGATCCTGCCTCCTCGAAACTGGGTGTGGGACCAGTGGAGGGGCTGCCCAATACCTCAGCAGCTTGCTACGCAGACAGCTGCACAGAGGGCGCCAGCTCCGCCCTCTCACTGCGGTGTGGCTTCTTAGGAAAGTCTCAGTTCCAGAAGTCATTTACCCAGCTGAGCATTCTTGATGGGCTGCCACCAGGGCTTCGCCTGAAAGCTCTTTCAAAGCAGATTTGTGCCTTCACTCTTTCTTTCCTTCCCTTTGTATGCCCCTCTTCTTTCTGTGCTTAACTCTCACTCCTGCCTAAAATGCCCATCACCTCCGGAAAACTGAGGCTCAGGAAAGAACTCACCTGCATGGACAGCTTACTTCCTCCCCCAGCCCTGCCTCTAAGCTTTATGTTCTACTTCCTTGGAGCATTTAATGCTTTTCCCTGCAAATCAAGGCTGATGAATAAGCACAGTTGCCAGAATCAAAGTGTTTGAGAGGTTTTATGTAGGGAAAATAATTGGAGAGGAAATATTGTTATTATAAGATAGATCGTGGTGAATCTGGAAGGGTAGACAGTTTACTTTTTAAAAACTGCTTTTAAGGATTCATTAGGAAGTAGCAATAGGGGAAGGGGAATTGAAAAGGCCAGAGGATAATTTCTTCCAAAAGACAAAAATGTTAGGTTATTCAAAAACCATTTTTTTCTCTTACTTCAGTGCCAGGAACATCTGGCCTTGGGGAACGTTTCAGAAAGAGGATTTTGGATGCTGTTGTCACTATTCAAAACTTAAAGAGATAGGTAGAAAAAAACCCAGAACCCTGGGTTTTTAGAAATAGAAGGAACCTTCAAGGGTTCAATCAGTGGCTCAGACAGTGAAGAATCTGCCTGCAGTGCAGCAGACCAGGGTCCCATCCCTGGGTCAGGGAGATCCCCTGGAGAAGGAAATGGCAACCCACTCCAGCATTCTTGCCTGGAGAGTTCCATGAACAGAGGAGCCTGGCAGGCTACAGTCCATGGGGTCGCAAAGGGTCAGACAGGACTGAGGGGCTAACACACACACAGAAGTCACGGGTTCAAGCCCCTCATTTTTAGATTTGGAAACAGGCCCAGAATGGCTAGGAGATTTATCGTGGTTGAAAGAGCTAGTTAGTGACAGTGGTGGGCGTGGATCAAGGCTCCTGACTCTGGCATGGGCAGCAGTGTTGAGAACTCCCAAGGACTTGACATTGATGTCAGTGCCCCTCTGGGCTCTACAGAGGCCAGACCTGTGCCTGAAAAAGGGCAGACCAAGAGACTGAGGAGTTTGTGGGCTCACAAAACTCCAGCGAAGTGACCTCTGTTCCTGGAAGGAGCCACAGCAATATGGGTGTGACCTTGACAGTAGACACCTAATCTGTCCCACCTGGAGAAAGCTTGTGTGCAGTGATGGCTCCCATGGGGCAAAGCAAAGGGCAGCCCAGAAAGGAAAAGTCCCCAGTGTTGCCCAGGGTTGGCCAAAAAGAGAGACCCTCAATATTGTGGACGGGACTGCAGAGTAAGAGGGGGTGGTCCCTTGTGTACCATGGATGAAGATTAGGACTCACCATGGCCCAGACTAAGTAGCCTTCAAGAGGCTTACTCAGCCTTAGCTCTGATTCCAAGATCCCTTCTGAAAAAGTACATCAGTGTCCTGGATACCATTATCTCAGAGGAGTATATTCTGGACAGTGGCCATGGTACTGGAAAGTCATGCCATCATTTGTGAATTCTGGTGTGCCTGGGAGCTGCTCGTGAATTTGTAAGATGGGTCAGTCATTCTACTGAGCCTTCTGGCTCCCGATAAGAAGGAGATTTGGGGGCCTCTAGGTAAGAGGATTTGGGGACCTCTGGGTGAAGTCCTGAGCTGGAAGTGTGGTGATCCACCCCCTGGGAATGCCCCTCCACAGGGTCTTCCTGGGCAAGCAGCAAAGTCTCCTCAGTGTCAGTCCTATTTCTTTGTCCCTCTTCTTTAAATTGCCGTAAGTATTATAAAGAAAATAAAATATAATTAATATACAGGTCCTGCAATTGAACATTACAAGCCCTTTTTGGACTCTTGATATTTTATGGGGTTTTTTTTTTTTTTGCCTTTCGAGGGGCATTTTCCCTTAATTCAGAAATATTTTTTGAGCACCTTCCATGTAGATCTTATATTCTAGGTGGGAGATGTGGATAATAATAGTAAACCTAATAAAATAGGATGTTACCTAGTCTGTTCCAAGGTTAGAAAGTAACAAGGACTAAGGAAGACATGCAGCAATGTAGGAAGGGCGGGAAGGCATTGGTGGGCATGGGTAGGGTAATGTAAGTGGGGCGGGTAGGGTAATTGTCACAGAGAAGGTGGCATTGGAGTGAGAACTTGGAAGAGGTGAGAGAATTCGCCCTGCAGTTACCTAGGGCCTTGAGGCGGAGCAAATCTGCTGTATTCAAGGAATGAGAAGGAGCTGGTGTGACTGGACAAAGTGAGGGAAGTAGGGAGGGGTCATGGAGGGCCTTGTAGGCCCATGTAGGATGCTAGCTTTCACTCAAGAGTGAGGGGGAGCTTTGGGAGGACTTTGAGCCATGGAGAGCTGATGCTCTGACTGCTCTTTAGAGGATGCCTCTGGCTCCTATGTTGAGAATACAGTACAGGAGAGCAAGAGTTGAAGAGAGAGGCCATTGCAATATCTGGTGAGAGATGACAGTGCCGTGGGCCAGGGGGGCAACACTAGAGATGGTGAGGGTTAATCAAGGTCTGTTTTTTGATTGTTGTTTTTCTTGGTCAAGGGATTGTTGTTTTACAATGTTGTGTTAGTTTCTGGTGCACGGCAAAGTGATTCAGTTTTATATATATATATATATATTATTATTTATGTGCTTTTCCATTATGGTTTATTGCAGGATATTGAATAGAGTTTCCTGTGCTGTACAATAGGACCTTGTTGTTTTTCCATAGTAAACCTAATATAATGGTTTGCCTCTGCTAGTCCCAAACTCCTAGCCTAACCCTTTCCACTTTCCTGTTGGCAACCACAAGTCTTTTCTCTGTGTCTGTGACACAGATATAGAGAAATGCTTTGTAGATATGTTCATTTGTGTTGGATGTTAGATTCTACATGTAAGTGACATCATATGGTATTCGTCCTCAGTCTGGCTTAACTCCACTTAGTGTAATAGTCCCTGGTCCCGTCAGTGTTGCTCCCAGGGGCATTGTTTCATTCCCGTTATGGCTGAGTAGTATTCCATTTATACATGGACTGCATCTTCTTTGTCCGTCCATCTGCTGATGGACATTTAGGTTGCTTCCATGTCTTGACTATTGTGAATACTGCAGAGCCTGGTTGTTTTGAAGGTGGAACAAAATTAACTGTTGGATTAATGATGGTAAGTAGAAGAGAGGAATCAAGGAAGACTCCAAGGACTTTGCCCTAGGCCTAGGAGGAATCGAAGTGCCATCAGACTGAGATGAGGAAGCCTGTAAGTAGAGCAAGGTGGGTGGAGTGGAGGGCAGGTGTGTGGAGGTTAGTTTGTGCTGAGCATGGTGGTCTGTTAGACAGACATCACATGGAGATGTTGAGTAAGCAGCTGGATATGTGTCTGCACATAGGAGATAGAATTCCAGAAGAAATTAATCTTCCTTAATGGTCTTAATGATTGGATGTTACTTCTAAATACGTCTGCAACTTCTAAAACTCCTATAAAAACACGAACTAGGACTCTGCTTAAGGACTTATTCATTGATTGATTTCTGACTGAAATCAGAGACTGTTTACTTAAGTAAATGAGAGTGGAAGGATCAGGATTTTTGTTTTAGACCTTGCCTTTTACTGCTTAAACATCAGGGAGTCCATAATTCTTTTTTTTTATTTCCTGGCCGCACCACATGCAGGATCTTAGTTCCACAGAGATCAGACTTGTACCCCCTGCAGCAGAAATGCAGAGTCTCGATCACTGGACTGCCAGGGAAGTCCCCATCATTCTTATTTTAAGAAAAGAAATTTTTAGCCAAGTAGGCAAAAGTAAGGTTTATTTTTGTTCAGATGCTCAGTATTTAAACAAATCAAGTTTTTCTTTGTGTTTATGTCGAGACAACTGAAGAAAATCTTGTAAGGTTCTTTGCATCTTTTAATGTTTATGTATACATTGCTATTATCTTGATAATTGAAGTTGCATTTATTGTAATTTAAGCAAATATTAGCTAGTTACACAAATATGAATGAATGAAAGTATGTTAGCTGTTTTCCTGGAAAAAAGGAAGTATGTTAACCTCACTCAGTGTGGAGAATTCTGAGTTCTCATGGGTTTGATCGAAGTCTGTACAAAACAAACATTTTGACCTCTGAATTCCTTCTTTGTTTGCTTTTTAGTCAGCTTGGGTGAACCTAAAGGGTGTATTTTTAAGAGACCTAAATTGGTACACTGGGATGACACTAGCAGTTCCCACCTGGAACAGAGACTAAATGTTTTTCTGCTCAGTCTTGTACTGTTTGTAAGAGCATCTATCAGTTTTGCCTTTGTCTCATTAGACCCTCAACCAGGTGTTGTGTGAGCCTCATTTACAGAGATATTTACTGAGATGACCAAAAAGTTCATTCCGGTCTTTTCTGTACAATGTTACAAAAAAACATAAATGAACTTTTACCCAGTCTAATACACTGCCTCAGAAGGGAAGCGGGGAAAGCGATGGCACCCCACCCCAGTACTCTTGCCTGGAAAATCCAATGGACGGAGGAGCCTGGTGGGCTGCAGTCCATGGGGTCGCTAACAGTCGGACAGACTGAGCGACTTCACTTTCACTTTTCTCTTTCATGCATTGGAGAAGGAAATGGCAACCCACTCCAGTATTCTTGCCTGGAGAATCCCAGGGATGGGGGAGCCTGGTGGGCTGCCGTCTATGGGGTCACACAGAGTCGGACACGACTGAAGTGACTTAGCAGCAGCAGCAGCAGCAGCAGCAGCAGCAACAGCAGCAGAAGGGAAGGGACAGGGCTTCAGTCCCTGGAGCCAGAATTCAGACCCAGGGCTACCAGTATCCAAAGCCTTCCCTACTCTGCTTCCCAGAAGCATTAGCAAAATAAACCAACCAGAGCATTTCAGTAAAATAATGTAGATTGAGTGGTACCACAGAATGACCTCCTTATCATGAACGAAAACTGGGGGCTCCTCTCAAAAATTTCAGGTAGTTGCTAAAGCAGTCCTTGAAATGAGAAGATACATGAGAAAAAGGCTTTTTCTCATCTCCCCTATACAGTGGTGGGACTGCCTGAGTGATGTGACGGCTGTGGGCTAAGAACATGCCCCTCCATCAGCCCTGCAGGAAAACGCCCCACCCTCTCTCGAGTAGAAGTCCCCTGGAGCCAGCTGACAGCAGCTGTCCACGCTGCTCCTGGAAGGCGCCTGGGAGCTGGGAGTCTGAAGCCAGCCAGCCCTGAGGAGGCCTGACAGGGGCTTCTGAGAGCCTTGGAAGTGGTCCAGGAACTGGAGGCATTGACCTCAGCTCCAGGCTTAGAAGGGCTGGACTCTGTCCCTCCAGTGCAGCCAGATGGAGGGCTGAAGGGCAACAGGGTCAGTTCCCACCACTGGAACCTTCTATGGGGACCCTGGGGAGGAACAGCCCCCACCTCAGCAGATGATAGTCAGACTGTTTGCCCTGGTGCAGCTGTGCTGGTTACTAAAACACCAAGATGCTTCAAAACCTGTTGGTGACGCATTACCTACCTTAGTCACCCCAGTGCACTCCCAGCACCCCAAGACCTCTCTCATAATTCAGCAACCAAGGATTAGTGCCTGGCGCAGCACGGGGTACCCCAGGACCCTGCTCCGGCATCCAGCATTGTTTGGATTGGTTAGTGCCTGTGCCTTATGGGCTGTTAGATATTTTCAGTGTAACTCCTGCCTCATCCCTAATAAATCAGAACACTGAACCGGTGATGACAAATGTTTTAAAGTGATTTGTTTGTTTGTTTTGGCCGCGCTGGGTCTTCACGGCTGCGCCCAGGCGCCTCTAGTTGAGGTGCGTGCGATTCTCGTGGCAGCGGCTTCTTCTGTGGCAGAGCACAAGCTCCAGAGCACGCGCTTCAGTGGCCGTGGCACATGGGCGGAGCTGCCCCTTGACATGTGGAATCTTCCCAGACCAGGGATCGATCCCATGTCCCCTGCATTGGCGGGCAGATTCTCAACCACCGGACCATCATGGAAGTCTGATGATTTTGATGGGGGCCCAGGAGGGCAAAACTGAAACTTTAATTGTTCCCCAAGTCACTAGTTCTCTGCTCTGGGCCTGTGGTTAGCATCCTAGGCTATTTTTATCATCTAGAAGGAAAGCATCTGCAGTGGTCGTCATTGGGAAGGTAATAAGCAGAGGTCACGAAGGGCCCCTAGAAACGTAATTTTGTCTAGTGTTTTCAGGGGGCCCCAGTTTCAGAAGATTGGATTTTTTTTTTAGGAATACAACATCTCTCCTCTACTTGGTTTCTACTCCTCTCCTACCTGTCATGAAAAAAAAAAAATGGTTATCTCTGTGAAACACGGCTTGTTTGCCCCGCTAGAGCAGTTGCTGACCACCTGCCCAGAGGAGGTGAAAGTTTCATTATAAGCCAAGCTCTGCTAATCTAGATTTATTAGTGCCAAACACTTGCTTTTTGCAGCTGTGGGAACAGTTTTCAAAGCAGATTTATTTCTGAGTTGGACTAGCAGTACCACATGGTTAAGGAAAAAAAAAAAAAAAAGGATTATTTCACAAACACAGCAAATGCCCACACATGGTGGTTCCAGGGGTGTGTGAGGAATCATTGCGCCCATCCACAAAGCGTCAGACTAATTTTGAGGTGTGCTGCTGGAGAAGGCAATGGCACCCCACTCCAGTACTCTTGCCTGGAAAATCCCATGGATGGAGGAGCCTGGTGGGCTGCAGTCCATGGGGTCACTAAGAGTCAGACACGACTGAGCGACTTCACTTTCACTTTTCACTTTCATGCATTGGAGAAGGAAATGGCAACCCACTCCAGCGTTCTTGCCTGGACAATCCCAGGGACGGAGGAGCCTGGTGGGCTGCCATCTTTGGGGTTGCACAGAGTCGGACACGACTGAAGCGACTTAGCAGCAGCAGCAGCAACGTGTGCTGAGTCCTTTAACATGGGGTGGGGGGCGGGCAGTTAACCTGAAATCAGTGGACATAATACATCTTTATTTGCGCTAGCCTCTAACTAAAAAATTTGCATTTCCCTCGAGTATGAAGGTAGCCCACAAACTTCAGGAGTTGTAGCAGCGTTTGTGACCGCATCCCCAGTAGAAGTCATCGACATTTTACATCACTGAACGGTAGGCAGCTTCTAAGATGGTCCCCAAGGCTCCCCACCTCCTGCAGTTCACACCCTTATTTACATCCCTTCCCTTCATGTGAGCTAGTTTAGTGACTCATTTATGGTGAACAAGATGAAGCAGAGAGGATGGCATGTCTCTTCTGAGATTTAGTTATATGATTTCCATCTTGGGGGCTTTCTCGCGCGCTCTTGCTCACTGTGAGGAAGGTCAGCTACCATGTTCTAAACTGTCCCATAGAGAGAACCACACAGCCCAGAGCCAAGGGAGACCTTGGACCGATAGCCGGCGAGGAACTGAGTCCTTCCAACAGGTGAGTGAGCTGGGAAGGAGAGTCTCCCCTAGTTACCATGTATGCTAGAAAAAATACATAATGACACCTGAAACGAATGGTTTCATGGATCTAGTTGCTTAGGATGACGCTAAATAATGGCTTTGTGTTTTTTTAAGGTCGGTTGACTTAAATAAAAATATTAAGTGAATGATCTAGTTTGGGTGGTATGCAGTCATCCCAGAATTATGAAGTTGGTTTGCAAATGTTTGACATTTGGGAACCGCTGCCTTAGGAAACTTCCTGGGAGGCCAGACACATAAACAGATAAAGAGATAACAATTCAAGTTCAGCAAGGGGGAGTCTAAGTTCAATCAGATTGCTTCCAGGGTACTTGATAACCTAACAGAGGTGTAGTCTGCACCCCTCCCAAACTTCCAGTCACATGTCACACTGCCCCTTTGCTGCTGCCCCCCAGAGCATGAGAAGGGGGAGATGGGGTGGGGAGTGACTTGGGAGGCCCAACAGCTTCCTCATTGTCCTCTCATCTGTGATGCTTCCAGGGTACTTGATAACCTAACAGAGGTGTAGTCTGCACCCCTCCCAAACTTCCAGTCACATGTCACACTGCCCCTTTGCTGCTGCCCCCCAGAGCATGAGAAGGGGGAGATGGGGTGGGGAGTGACTTGGGAGGCCCAACAGCTTCCTCATTGTCCTCTCATCTGTGAGATCAAGCTCTGTGTAACTTAATTTCCAGGCCTAGAAAAATGTTGGTGCCTGAATCACCTTTGTGGTCCACCATCTAGGCCTGCATAGTCCTGTGCGGTGACCACTTGAAATGTGGGTGATTAGAATTGGAGTGGGCTGTAGATGTAAAGTATACACAGGATTTGAAGACTTAGTATGGCAGGCTGTAACATATCTCGTTAGTAATCTTTACCTTGATTCACGTTGAAATGATATTTTAGATATATGGGATTAAATAAAACATATTCTTAAAGATAATTTCATCTATCAGTAGAGAACTGTAAATTGCGTATGTGGCTGGCGTATTTCTAATGGGCAGCTGCTCTCCCTGCCTGCAGATGAGAGAAAGTACCCAAGTGTGTGGAGGGGGTGTTGGAGGTGGTGGAGGCGGGGGTTGGAGTGGGGTGGTTAGCCCTGTACTGATTGTGCTAACCTGCTGTGATTCTGCTTGTCTCTCCCGGATCTCCAGACTGTGCTTCCATTTGCTTTCTGGATATACTGGATATCTTGCCAGATCTCTAACTCAATGCCCTTCCTCTAAATCCTGGACCTCCTTCTGCCTTCCCCATCTCATAAATGGCACCCCCTGTCTAATCAATCTCTGTGTCTTGCTATTTCTCAAATAACATGCTGTATTACTTGAATCCATCTCCCCTTTTATATTTCCTCTGCCTCTTCCCTGATGTACACCTTCAGAGGCTGAAGGCTGGACCAGTGCAGGTGAGTCTCCTGCCTTTAAAGACTCTGCCTTTCTCTTCACTGCTGTCAGGGTGAACGGATAAAGCACAGATATGACTGTGGCACCACTGCTTAAACATCTTCCATGGGCCCCAACACCTCCAGTTTGGGAGTCCAAATTCCTGAACACCATCCGACCCTAGAGTACCTTTCCAGCCAGCTGCGTCTAAGGAGCAGCCCTGCTCTCCCATGGCCAGGGAGGCTTCGCTCCCTCCTCTGCTTAGCAGACTGTCTTCAAGCACAGCTCATGGCCAGCTCCTCTGCAAAGCCTTCCATACCCACTGCTCTGCCACCCTTGCGGCACCTTTGTACCCTGTCACCACCCCAGTCACGTGCATTATGATTATCTGCTTACATTATCTTCCTGCCTCCCATCCCCCAAGAATGAACCCTTCTCTTCCTACCTTGGTATACTTCCCCCTGCTACCCCAGCACCAGTACAGTCCCTGGCCAGAGTATCTTCTCAGCAAATGTTGGCTAGATGAGAAAATAATAGATCAATGCTGAATGTTTTCATGCTTGTGGGGAAAAAAAATCTGTTGGAGATCTAAGCAAGGATCTTAAGATCAAAGTACTACTTAAATGTGAACTTCTGCTTTTGTCTATAAAACAAGTTATTCTGACTTGATGAAGATAAAATAGGATCTAGAACAGAAATGGCTTCCTTCTTGAAAAATATTGTATGCTTTTTTTCCTTTATACTTTCACTCTGGTAACAATGGTTTTTGCTTCTGTTAAATTGTTTCAACCTATTCTAAAAAAATGACTCACAAGGCAAAACAATCAGATTCTAGTTCTAACTTGAATGCATTTCCCAGGTCCATAACCTCTGGGAGCCTTGGTTACCTTATTTGTAAACCGAAACAGTGATCTCTAAAGTAATTTCCATTTCTAAAATTCTAAAGCATTTTAAAGTTTCAAGGGCTTGAAGATGGGACTGCTGATCATAGGCTTGTTTTACTCTTGTTTGTAAGCGACCCTTCTGACATTTACTTGGGAGTATAGAGTTTCAATATATATTCTGTTCTAACACATTGAAGAGAGCAGATTAAGATAAAGCTCTTCTAAAACTGTAATATTCAGTGTTGGAGAGAATATGGTGAATAGGGCACTCCTTTATGATGCCAGAGGAAGTGTAAGCCCTTCGCACTGTGTTTCAAGAGAATTTAAATTGTTCAGACTGTTTGATCCAGTATTTCTGTTTCTGAAATTTATTCTGTGGCATAATCCTAGCTGAGCACAAGAATTTGCATGTCATGATACTGATACTGGCACATTTATAAAAGCAGAATAAGAGATAACTAGATGACCAGCAACAGAAGAATATTAAATAAATTTTGGCAAAGAATAGAATATCATACAGTCGTTAAAAATCATGTTTTCTAAGAATATTTAGTGGCATGAAAGAGTAACGCAAAACTGGATTCAGGAGTTGGATCCATTATAATCCTAATTTTAATTAGGATTTATACACATGCACATTTCATACACACACACACACACACACACATTTATATTTATGTGTAGAGAGAGAAACAGACAGAGACCAAAAAGAGATAATCCAAAGGGTTAGCAGAGGATACTTCTACTCAGTAGGAAGAGCAGGGTGCCGTTGGGGTGTAAAGGTGAGACAGTGTGACACCCCAGTGTCTGGGAGCTCCCGTCTTGCAAGTCTACAGACTTATATGAGCATCATTTAGTGGTGATGGGGTTCCATACAAGTGAGCTTCGGCAGGTCAGAGAAAAGGCCATGGTTCACACTGCTGAGCGGCCCTGCCAGAACCACTGCAGCTCCACAGCGTCTGGGGGGAGCGCGTACTCTTTCCAAGCCATCCCCAACCAGCAAGAGCTTCACTTCTTGCCCTCCCCATGGCCTCACTCTGACCCGGAATCCGAGGAAGGAAGACCTCTGAAACTTAGGAAGGACGTTTGAAACCCTGGGGAAGGGCGGGGAGCCATCTTTACCACATCTGTTTTCCTTTGGGTGATTTTTTTTTTATTGTAGCTAACTTACGATATTATTTTAGTTTCAAGTATATATCAGTGACTCAGTTATACATATGTATATGTGTACATATATATAATCTTTTACAGATTATTTTCCATTATAGATTATTATAAGATATTGAGTATAGTTCCCTGTGCTATACAGTAGGTCCTTGTTGATTATCTATTGTAATATAATAGTGTGCATATGTTAATTCCAAGTTTCTAGCTTATCTTTCTTGTGCCCCCTACCAACCCCCATCCCCTTTGGTAACCTTAAGTTTTTCTATGTCTGTGAGTCTATTTCTATTTTGTAAATAAGTTCATTTATATCCACATATAAGGAAAGACTAGAGATCTCTTCAAGAAAATTAGAGATACCAAGGGAACATTTCATGCAAAGATGGGCATATCCTCAATAAAGGACAGAAATGGTATGGACCTAACAGAAGCAGAAGATATTAAGAAGAGGTGGCAAGAATACGCAGAAGAACTGTACAAAAACGATCTTCATGACCCAGATAATCACGATGGTGTGATCACTCACACTCAGTTGGAGCCAGACATCCTGGAATGTGAAGTCAAGTGGGCCTTAGGAAACATCACTATGAACAAAGCTAGTGGAGGTGATGGAATTCCCGTTGAGCTATTTCAAATCCTAAGAGATGATGCTGTGAAAGTGCTGCACTCAATATACCAGCAAATTTGGAAAACTCAGCAGTGGCCACAGGACTGGAAAAGGTCAGTTTCATTCCAATCCCAAAGAAAGGCAATGCCAAAGAATGCTCAAACTACCGCACAATTGCACTCATCTCACACGCTAGTAAAGTAATGCTCAAAATTCTCCAAGCCAGGCTTCAGCAATATGTAAACCATGAACTTCCAGATGTTCAAGCTGGATTTAGAAAAGGCAGAAGAACCAGAGATCAAAATGCCAACATCTGCTGGATCATCGAAAAAGCAAGAGAGTTTCAGAAAAACATCTACTTCTGCTTTATTGACTATGCCAAAGCCTTTGACTGTGTGGATCACAATAAACTGTGGAAAATTCTGAAAGAGATGGGCATACCAGACTACCTGACCTGCCTCTTGAGAAACCTATATGCAGGTCAGGAAGC
>SJYX01000754.1:230261-261823 GCA_006410675.1 Oreotragus oreotragus | reverse complement strand
TTTGAAAGATATATATATATATATATATTGCTTAACCACTGTTATTCTCATAACTTATAAGCAAACTTAAATAATGTGTGCAAACTTTTTTTCCTGTATTAAATTATTTTCAGAGTTTATGCTTATTTATACATCTTTAATCATTCACATTCCTGGGAAATATTTAGGAATAAAGTAGAAATCTAGCTTACCAATAGTTCTTTAGAGGACTAAATAATAATAAGGAAAGCATAGTCCAAGAAACAATCAAAATCTTGGAATTAATCAAAATGAAATGCTCTATTTTCCACTATGTTGTCAATAGTTTGCAATTGGGATAGAAAATAGATTTTTAAAACTGTTTTTTACTTTGCTCTCTCCACTCTCACAGCACAATCAATTGAGGAATGGAAATCCAGACAGACATAAAATCCTTTCTAGATCTGTTATCCTGTGGGATACAGACTAAATATACTGTGATTCAGAGAAGGAAAACAGGATTTAGGTCTTTGTCAGTGAAGGAAAAGAGTCCGCCTTCTTCTGCTTGTAATACTCAGGCAGCTTTGACCAACTATTTTAATATTCTGTATGAAACAATTTGTCATCTCTGATGTTGATTTTGAGAAGTGAAAGAACATAAGCAAAGATTGAAGATAGGAATAAAGAAAGCATGTTTAAAGAATATGGCTAAACATGAGTAAGGGATATACACTACAAAAGTGAATGGTGATATTACCTCTAGAGCGTAAGTGTATTTATGTCCTTGGAATCAATGATGTGATCCTTGCAAACTTCTTTTCTACAAAATAAGCCACCAACTCTTTCATCTCATTTTTGTCTAATGATTTTAGTAACCTCTTGATCCTCAAAGAGCTTGGCACTTACTATCTAGATGTGAAAACACATATACTATCTCTAATAAATTATAACAAGAACTATGATAGAAATAGGTACAGAATACAGTGGGAGTAAGGGAACAAGAACCTTTGAATCTACTTGGATGAAGAGTGGTTAGGAAGGAGTAGAAAAATCAGTGATTAATCTTAAGGTAAAATTAGTTCACAAAAAAAAAGTAGGCTAAGAAGAAATGATAGCAGAAATAAAAACTCTTGAAAATGGTTGATATTGTTGCATATCAAGAGGTAATCTCAGGTGGAAAAAGGTAAGCCACATACAATAAACAGCACAGAGAAGGAGAGAATTAGACTAGATGGTTTTTTTTTTTTTTTTTTTTAGCACAAACTTGCTTTCATTATAGAAATTTTCTTTTTTATCTATGGGTGACTAGGCTTGGTTTTGGAAACTGTAGGGACAAAATACTCCATTTTGCCATTTTTGGAGAGCANTGCATTAAATAGCACAGAGAAGGAGAGAATTAGACTAGATGGGATTTTTTTTTTTTTTTTTTTTTAGAACAAACTTGCTTTCATTATAGAAATTTTCTTTTTTATCTATGGGTGACTAGGCTTGGTTTTGGAAACTGTAGGGACAAAATACTCCATTTTGCCATTTTTGGAGAGCAGTCTGTTTTACTTTCTAAGACGTTAAATCAATATAAAATTAAAATCATCATCAGTATTGGACTTAAATATGCCTATCTACAACTTGGTAGAGTAAATATTTGGACTTTGGTGCTAAACGAGTTGGCTCACATCTCAACTAAGTAGTAATAATTAGCTAAGTAGTCCTTTTAGAGTTGCTTAACATCTCAGAACCTTTTACCTCAACTATTAAATACAGAGACATATACAATTGTATCTACCTATCACACTGTATTTGAGTTAAATAGATGCTATAAAGAACCTAGCACACAGTAGGTTCTAAAAATTGTTACTTACCCCCATTTCATCTTCCTTTCAGTCTCATTGTAGGAACTTTCAATCAGCTACTAATATTACTACATTATCTTTCTTTTTAGTTCATCATGCAATCTATTTTTCAATATGAAGCTGATATGCAAATGCGTTTTCCTTGTGCTTTTGCACAGGATTGGGATAAGTTTAAATAAAGGCATCTTGTCATAGCCACTGCTCTTCAAATAATTAACAGATCAAGCCTCTGGCTCAGCTAGCAGCCATGCTTTTGAGTAATTATTTTACTCATTGGCACTGCTTTTAATAGCTTGCTACATGCTACGAGGAGAATCCATCCCAATAAATTTAAATGAAATACTTTATGGGAGACCAATAAACAGACAACAGCAAGCTGGTTCAAAATAATAATTAATATATTATTGACTCCCTCAGTAAGAGCTTTTAGTAACCTCTTTCTCATTTTTAAGATACTCTCTGGATTCTGCTTAGAGTCCTAAATATCTAAATAACTCTTCATTTTTGATTATAGAAATATTGTAGGTTTCAAAGCATACATTTCATTTGGTTAAAAATGAAGGACCCCTGGCTTGCAACATCCAACTTTTTATTTACTGCTATACTTTGCAGACTTACGACATAATGTGGATGTTGATAGAAAAATCATCTCCAGTAAGTATTACAGTAGAACGTGTCTTCCCAGTGAAGCCCATTTTATCTTTCAAGATTCAACTTAAACATAGTCTGTGTGATAAGACTTTCCCTGAAGTCTCCTCACTTCTGCCAGGTCAGGCCCACACTTCCCATCCTTGGTTACTTCCAACCTACCCCAAACTAGATCTCTCACAGTGCCAGTGATGTTGTGTTTTGGTTTTGGTTTATATTCTTGTCACCTATGACTACTAGACTCTGAAATCCATAAGGGAGAAGACAGTTTTAAATTCCTATCATATTTCTTTCTTGTTGTCGTTGTTGTTAGCTCTTTGTATTGGATTATAATCACTTTACAAGGTTGTGTTAGTGTTTTCTGTACAATGAAGTGAGTCAGCCCCATGTCTGCATATATCCTTTCCCTCTTAAAACTCTTTCCCACCCCCACCGTCTCACCCCTCTAGGGCAACACAGAGCACCAGATTCGGCTCCTTGTGCTGTATAGCAGCTTCCCACTAGCTCTCTGTCTTACACACTATAGTATATATACATCAATTCTACCCTCCCAAAGATGGTATGGATGAAATTGTTTGCAGAGCAAGAATAGAGAAACAGACACAGAATAGACATGTAGACACGAGATGGGGTGAGGCAAATTAGGATAGTAGGATTGACATCTTATTTCTTATTACTAGAAAAATTATGGGACAATGCAAATGTCTATATTTCACATAAATACATTTTCCTGTTTTCAAGTTAACATGTACAATTTGTTGATGACTGCCCCACTATGTACTATTGTCCTGGAATAAGGTTGACAAATTAGATATAAACTAGATACTTCATCAAATTTGAATGTCAGATAAACAAACAGTAATTGTTTAGTAAAAGCAGGTCTCAGATACTGCATTCAAATTTAACTGGGCATCTGGTATTCTTTCCTAAACTTGGCAATCCTTTCCAGAGGCAGAGAAAATTGGTATGATATAGGTGAAAAAAACAATTTTAGGTGTACTTTAGTGATGTATTTAACTCCATTTTCCCAAAGAGACGTCCCCCTGGTTGATGAAAAATTTCCTAAGTGCCTCTGCAATGGAAGGGAATGCTGAAGACAGCTTTGCTTCATTCAGGCAATTGACGCCAATACACCACTTAGGAGGAATTCTGTAGAATTTAGAACAAATCTGTAATCTGATTGACATAACAGGTCCTGGATCCTCTTGTTCCAAATTTGAGCAAATAGATAAGAACTGAGTTACAAACCAGATGAATTTCACACTCTCTTTCATGTATCTAAATGGCAAGCTGCTTTCTGGTTTACCACCAACTTTCCTTCTCTCCATGTCTCCTTTATTACAACTGTTAATACTAACAACTGAAATTTTTACAAATATTCAAATAAGCACCCAAGATACTTTTACAGCTGAATTTTATATCAACTATGTAATTATAAATGATATTTAGTTTTCCCCAGCTTATGTGTGAAAAAGAACTCATCACTTCTAGAGCCAGCACTCGCATCTTGGAGAAGAAAATTGTTTAAAAGCCTTTCCATTAGCATTAGGTAAAATGTTGCTTTTCTATAACTTATATCCATAATATGATTTTTATATCCTAGCTATAATTTTTGGAGCTATAAACAGTGATGTTTCACCCTATATTGTATCACTTCAAATAACACAAAATATTTATTTTCTGTAACCATATCTTCTAAAATATACTTACCATAGTTCAAAGAGCTGAACAGATACTCTCTTGACACTATTTTATATCCAGTGCCTAGCAGAGTACCTGATGTATTATGGTGGCTCAACAAGCATTTGCAAGGTATATGAATAAACCTTTCCTCTCCTGACTCAGGGGGCTTCCCAGGTGGCTCAGTGGTAAAGAATCCACTTGCAGTGCAGGAGATGTGGGTTCAATCCCTGGGTCAGGAAGATCCCCTGAAAAATGAAATGGCAACCCACTCCAGTATTCTTGCCTGGAAAATCCTATGGACTAAGGAGCCTAGCAGGCTATAGTCCATGGAGTCACGAAAGTGTCACCTACAACTCAGTGACTAAACAACTCTTGACTTAGAAACTTAAAAGTGAAAAGAAAACGCCATGATCATATTTAAATAGCATTCATTCAGTTAATCATTCACTTCACAAAAAAAAAATTTTAAGTACTTAAACTCTCTTTCAGATAGGGATCTGTCTCCAGTGAGTATGGTGGGAAATAAGAGAGACAAGGTTTCTACTTCAAAGATATGATGCTTTCTGTCTAAGTCCTCAATGATCTTCTTAAGGTAGTCAAAAATTCACATTGATTTTTAAAGTCTATTTAAGAATGCTACCGGATCAGTAACAATACATCAAACTATGATAGGTGAAAACTAAACTTAGATTGTTTCAAGCCACTGGCTATTTAACAGTTTTCTGTTTGTGCAGCTAGATTTACTTTCATTAAGCAGATATCACGTCTTGCCCCTGTTATGGACATATGACAGATGACCCAGAGGTATCATCTGATTATTCTGTTTTGGAACATGTGGTTCTTTTTATCCATTAGAGTCTTGATTTCATACCAGGAAGATAATCTGGTAACGCTTCATGTCCTTCCCCTGTTGAGAACTCACCCGTCTGAAGTGCCTAATTGTCAAGAAGAATTTCCTTTGTCCTTGTTGTGTCCTAGCCAGGATATCAGTTTCCTGTCAAGTCTTTTCCTATATCTGATACCTCGACATAGACTTTTGTTGATCACGCCCTGTGTCTGTGGCTGAGGGTCCAATGAAATCAGCTGGCAGATAAAGGGGTTGCCAAGTAGAGCCCAGCCATGCAGTAATTGTGCGGCAGCCCTTGCCAGGCTGTCGGCTGTGGTATAAAGCAAGAGGCCTGAGACTTTGCATCAGAAGACCAAGTTCTATCCCTAAATCTTTCGCTTTCCGCCTGTGGAACACAAGTCACTAAACTGTAACTCAGTTTCATCCTGTATAGAATTGGAATAATGTCCATTAAGATTAATGAAATATTTCATATTTCCTTTCGAAGTCCTAGCAAATAGTAATTTTCCAATGCATGTTGGCCCCCTTTTCTCCTTCACATGGTAATTGAGAGATAAAATGAGAATTCATAAGCACAAAGTCTTAGTAGAATAATAACACACAGGGAATCCATTCCCATGCATATCCCCTTCCTCTTTATATCCCAAAGGGCTCAAAGTACAGAGTGTAGGTTTTGAGTTTTATTCAAAACATTGCTAGAAGCCTGCACAGACCCCAGTATAGGACTCCAGGGATCAAGAGATTATAGACAGGTTTAATAAGACCTATCTCCTACTGAACTTCAAAATGCATTGTAAAACTTAATTCTAACTCTGTTTTCCAGTAGTCATTTATCTTATGAGAATATGCACTAATATGTCAACATTTTTTAAAATATAATTATGGTTTAAGAAAATCTCATGATTAAGTCAGTGGGTAAAATTATTTCAATTAATGAGGTTGGGAAGAACTAATCATAGTCCTTAACACTAGTAATTTTGTTAATTCTATACAAATGCTTCAAGTGAGGTCTCATGATTATACACAGTTGATTTGCTTGTTATCTATCTGTGCTACCCAAATACTGAGAAATAGAAGAAGCTGTCATGGCCAAGTGTACTATTCTGATATATTAGACCCTGTAAATATCAAGAGCTTGCAGTAAGGATTAATTATGCATTGGTTTCACAGAGACTGTCAAAATGTTCATGGTGAAAAAGCTCTTCTCGCAAAACCACTAAAAAAATCCCATTTTCTGATAACTTTTTTTTTTCACCCCTGGAGAGAAAAATATAGGCACTGACATTAGGAACAAGGGAGGCTTTTGTCATTAGAGTATTTTCTTTGTGCAAAGTATTCTGTTGAAATAATTTCTTTGTAAAGAAATGTTTCTTCAAAAATTTCCATTGGATTTATCAAGACAATTGCTTTCTTATTTTAAAATAAGACCACATTGTACCTACAGCCATATACATTTTAACTCTATTGACAGAAATATAATGTGCTTTCTGGAACCCAGTTAATGGGGAAAATCACTTTAAGATAAATAGAATATCTTTATGAAAGCATTATAAAAATCTAAATAACACTCCCCCCTCCCCCACAAAACTTAAAAGAGCTCTTTTGTCTCTGGATTGTATGCAATGAATACTGTCATCACAAATGCTTGACTGGGTTTTCTTGCCGAAGAATAAAAGAAAAAGAGAGAGAGAATGAGAAAGGTAGGTCTGAAATTTCCAATGCTCTTTTATTAATGTATCAATATTCTCAACTATAAACCAGGATTCTACTACAAGTCATGCTTTGAGCATCAGATGAGGTAGTTAACTCTCCAACATGGTGAAGGCATAGAATTAGTTAGCAGCAGCAGCATCATATGGTTACTATGCATCCATGTTTTAGATTCAGGGTTTTAAAATCACAAACTCAAATTCTTGGTAACCACATACAGAAATCATCCATAGAATTATTAACAAGGAATTACCTTTCAGAATAGAAATTGTTCATTCATATTGAAAAAAAAGTCAGATTTTTAGTCTAGTCTTCAGCAATAAAACAGCTCATAAACCAGTAAGTAAAAATAAGTGATAATTACCATGAAAGGATGTTTTATTCTGTACAAAGTGGTTTCATTTACAATAGTTCACTTGATTCTAACAACCAACTGGCAAAATCATTATTATTACCAAGCCAGATTAACTGATAAAGATAACTAATTCAAACACACAAAAATAACACTCATTCTAACACAGACAGATAACAGATGCCATTACTAAACTTGAGTTGCCTGACTCCTGAACTCCAAATTCCATTTATGAACACCTTTGAAGAATTCTGAAAGGGTCCTAATCAGTGCTGAGTTACTGAAATGCTCTGTTTTGCAAATATTCTGGAGTCTAGTTCATGTGTAAAAGAGAAAGAAGAAAAGGAGACAAACAGTAGGCTGAATCTGATCCTTGAGGTGGCCCGGAGGATATGCTTAGATGGAGTGATGCTAAGATAAGGTGGTTTCATTGTTATTTAGCACTGTCATGTCCAATTCTTTGAGATCCCATGGATGGTAACCTACCAGGCTCTTCTGTCCATGAGATTTCCCAAGCAAGAATACTGGAATGGGTCGCCACTAGGGAGTCCTAAATGATCATATCCTAGGTATTCACAATGTCTAATTCAATCATTCACCCAGCAATTGTGTGAGAAGCTGTGGATTAGTCAGGGGATATATATTTTTTTCAAATATTTATTTACTTATTTGACTGTGCCAGCTCTTAGTTGCAGCATGCAGGATCTCTCTCTCTCTCTCTCTCTCTCTCTTTTTTTTTTTTAATGTATAGCAGGCAGGATCTTTAGTTGCGGCATGTGGGATCTAATCTCCTGATCAGGGATCAAACCTTGGCCTCCTGCAGCGGGAGTGCAGTCTTAGTCACTGGACCATCAGCAAAGTCCCAGGGAATATAATTTTAATGAGAAACTGTTCCTACCATCAAAACACTTACCGTCTTGGGAAGAAGACAGACAGATAAAATAAACAGTGGAATTTGGTCATAAAGTTCAAGGGTCTGGAAAGGGAAACAAGGTCAACAACAGCTTAGCTGTTCTGGAACTGAAAATGAAAATAAGACAGTGTGTGTGTGTGTGTGTGTGTGTGTGCGCACGTGCGTGTGTGGTGGTAAGGGGAGCCTGAGATTCCAATACAGGTATAGTAAGTGGGACTGGTTGCCCACGGCTGCTTTTCGGGTGGCAGTTTACTAAATGAAAGTATTGAGTCATTGCAGAATTTAGAATGTTTTCTAGGAAAATTTTGACTTTATAAAAACAAATGAAAAGACAAAAACCTTAGAATAAAATATAAAACTTATCTTAACACACACACACACACACACACACACACACACACACCACTACCTCTTCTCTATCCTTACTCTCCCTAGTGAATTGCTTGCATGTTAAAAAATATCCTGAGGCATGAACTCGAGCTAGCAAGTACATAAAATAGCAATGGAACAATGAGCTACATATTTACACAACTAAAATAAACCTCTCCAAAATGGACACAGTACTGCTCACACATGAAAAATGTGAAAATACAAAGACAAAATAAAGTGAGGTTTGCTAAACAAAATTCCCTATTAAAGGGAAAATAGCTTCAGCAAGCTGTTTCCCAACACATTTACAAGTTATTGTGACCCTCTAAGATCCAAAGAAATTAAATGATTCTTTAAAAGTTGTATAATCTTAACCTACAACTCTTAGTCATGCCACATATTAGATTGTAGGAACTATGTATATTACTTATCCTATAATTATGTTGGAGAAAAGCATAAGGTAAATGCACATTCATTCATTCAGTACTTATTAATCATCGACTATACACTGCTTATTAATCATCGACTATATACTATTGACTGTGAGAACTCCTGGAGGTATAACACAAATGTCCATATTCCACTGAAGGGAGACACATAATCCGAGAACTACTCATATAACCTAAAATATGACACGAACGTATTTATGAAACAGAAACAGACTCACAGACGTAAAAACATACTGTGGTCGCCAAGGGGGAAGAGGGGCAGCGGAGGGATGGTGTGGGAGGTTGGGACCAGCAGAGGCAAATACTATATACAACGCAGGTAGACAGTAAGGTCAAGGGCTGGTGGCTGTGGTAAAGGATGTGCCTGCCAGTGCGAGGGACATGCGTTCCATCTGTGCTCCAGAAAGATCCCTGGAGAAGGAAATGGCAGCTCACCCCAGCATGCTTGAGTAGAAATCCCCATGGACAGAGGAGGTGTGCTAGATAGTCCAAGGGGCTGCAGAATCAGACATGACTTGGCAACTGAACAACAACCTACTGCTCTATACAGGGAACCATATTCAATATCTATGATAAACCATAATGGAAAAAAGTATATATGTGTATACATATATATATATATATATATATATATATAAATGAAGTCACTTCGCCATGCAGCAGAAATTAACAACACTGTAAATCAACCACACTTCAATAATTTTTTTAAAAATCACACATATAAATAAAAATTAGAAATCTGTTATTACAAAAGCATGCTACATTGTACACACATTGCATAATAGAAAAGCAGCCTCCTTTAAGGATGCAATAAGTAAACCACAATCTGAAGATATATTACAGTTGATTAAAAATTTGGAAAGGTGAGTGATTAAGCCAGCAAGGGGATCTCCAAATTCTAGGGAGCTAGGAAAGGAAGTTTGTGACCAAAAAACAGGCAGTAACTAGGGGTCAGCAGGGGATAGGTCATGTAGTGACTTGTAAGTCAAGTTAAGCCTCTGCTATCTTTTTTCCCTCAGCAAAATCAGAAGTCATTAACAGTTTAATGTAAAAGAAATGATGTGATCTGATTTGCCTTGCAAAAAAAAAAATCAACTTGATTGAAAAGGGCAAGAGTGAGTGGATGCTATACGATACAAGTTGCAGGAGCTTGTGTTGAGGATGATAGATGCATAATTCTGTGTATCACATATGAGGGTGAGAAAGATGGAAGCTGCAAGTGAGATTCTGTGCCTTTAGATTATAAAATGAAGTGAAGCAATCATGGGGTTCTCAGAGAATAATCAGACTGGAAATTGGGGAAGGGTGGGATGCAAGTAAACTTGTGTTATCTAAGCTGTTATGAATTTGAGGCATTTGGAACTAGACTTCCGAGAGATGTTGAGTACATAGATAGGAGCAGGGGGCCAATGCTCAGAGATGCTTCATATGTCTAGATGTCTGTCCAGAAGGGAACAGTCACATAATAAAATATCTGAGCAAGTTTTTGCCTCAGCCATGTGGTTTGCTGAACATTTAGGGCTGGCCCCAAAATTTGTCAGGTCTAGGGCCAAATGTGAGTGAAGGACTCTGCCCGAGGGTGGGGAAGTGAATCTCTCCTCCCCATGGGCCTACTGCTTCAACTCAGGGTAGATGGATGACCCTGAAGGGATTAAACCTCTCCTCTATGTCCAGTACCCAGATTAGGGGGTGGATGACAGCTCCATGCTGGCACCTGTTGAATGTGTGACATCCCTGCCAGCCATGGTCAGGGGTGTCTGCCATGCTCCCTGCACAGGGTATGCCTGACTCCAAGTCTTTCTCTCCATGTGTCCACATCAGGCAGTGGCAGTGCACTGAAAGAATGTGGACCTCCCATTCCTGCCCAAACTGTGGCCCTAGGAAAGGGCGGGAATGGTTTCAGCGCAAGGAAGAGGAAGCCAGGCAGTTGGGGCCTGGAGTACTAGGGAGCAGAAGGCAAATAGAGAATCCAGCCTTAGGGAAGTGGAAAGGAGATGGGAGGAAGTATCACACATGAACCAAAGCCCCTTTCCCCGAACCATCTTCCACTGTGCCATCAGAATTCACTTACAAATTCAAAGATCAAACAGTTCAGAATTTCCAGATGGTAATCACTGGGCTTTACATCTCAAGCAAAGTGCCTTTCTGATTACCAAGCTCTGAGCCCTGTCCTGGTCACATGTTTTTCAAACCAGCTCTGCTAACCTGCAAAATAAACTGTTATAAGCCCTAAGTCATAGAGGCACCAGGGTTTTTCCTAAATGTTGAGTGTTGCACATGCACTGTGGTTTTTGAATTATTTCTGTTTGTTTTAATCACCTTGACCTTCAAAATTCCAGCCGATGCTAATAATATGGGTTGCAGTTAAAAATTAGGACATGTTTCCAAGAATCCTAAGTCAAAGAAGGAAACATTTATTAAGTACTTACTAAGTGCCAGATATTATTAGATATAAATTCTTACTAAATCATAACTTCTTTCTGAAGTGAAATTATCACAATGATTAATTCAGTGGCTCTTTAGTTTACCAAATAATGCTATTGAGTATCTACTACATTGCAGACACTCTGGAACTAGTATGTCTTTGCAATGTACTGGGCATATAACTTCATTTGATCCTCATAACTCAGCGAAGTCACTATCTTTTTCTCCATTTTTTAGATGATAACATTTGATGCTTAAGGAGATTGAACAACTTGCCCCAGTTTTCACAATACATGAGTATCAGGGGTAGGACTCCGTGACTCTGAACTATAAATCATTCTCATAAGATATCTATATCAGATGTAAGGCTTGGAATTGTTCTCCATTTCAGCTTTATAAATTTTCCTTCTTAGATAATGCCATTTTTATTGAAAGACAGAGAAACAAAATTCCTGGTGTTTGGTGACCCTGGATACTGCTCTGTATTTCTAATCCAGCGTGCTCTTCAGTTTGACCAGTGAGGTAGGTGGTCAGGACAGGGGAGAGAGGCTTCCACCCAGTTTGGTGTCTGCATTATATATAGTTATAATTACATACAAATATGATATACATGTATCTCTCTAATTTAACTGGTTACTTTAGTGGCTTTCAATTACTCACACAGATTTCATTTGTTTGTTTTTTACTATATTCATTGCTCAGTCTGAATTAACTGTTCCTTTGGCTAGTTTGGTTTACTTATGATATAGATGTGTGCACGTGTTAAATGCTATCACTCCAGTTGTGTCCAGTTCTTCGTGACCCCATAGACTTTAGCCCATCAGGCTCCTCTGTCCCTGGGATTTCCCAGGCAAGAATGCTGAAGAGGGTTGCTATCTCCTACTCCAGGGGAACTTTCCAACCCAGGGATCGAACCTGCATCTCCTGCAGCGCCTGCATTGGCAGGCAGATTCTTTACCACTGAGCCATCTGGGAAACCCCATAACATAAATGGTTTTACTTTAATATCCACATTGGTAAATATCTTCAATACTTCCCCCATCCTAAAACAAAAGGTAGGAGAGTCTGTGCAAGAGAAGGAGATGCTTGTTTACTGAGAGATTCTATTGTCCAAGGAAGTTTCTGTTCTTATTTAATCCTCACAACTCCTTTAGATATCAGGTATCACTATTCCCATTTTATATGAAGAAACTTAGAGAAAAAATGACATAGCCAGAAGATATCTATTTAATTAACACATAATAAGCATCTATTTTGTGTCAGGTGTAGTGTTAGTCAGTGAACATAATGGCATATAAAAGAGATACTGCTAATAAGCAACAGATGGGGTCCCGAATGCAAAGCTCTCTGGCATCAAAGCTCAGACTTCCTCTCAAACAGAAGGGTGGGTGCCATTCATTTCTTAAATTTTTGCCATTGCTTAACATGCTGTTACACACATGGTAGATGTGCTATAAAGGGTGAATTTAAAGATTATTCTCCAAACTCCAGTTATTAAACAAGGAGCACTTTCTTAAGTCTGCAGAGATTGAGTTCAGACTGAGCTAGCACAGAAAAACAAATTGAACAGACATCCTAATGTGGAGGAAAGACCAGCTGTAATTGGCCCTGGATGTCACTGGCCTCAGCACACTGCTAATGAGAGCCCCGTCATCTGTCTGATGGCTTGTGTGGTCCCCTTAGTTTTACGTTCTTCTGCGGCCAGAGACTGCACCCCTCACCCCAGCCAGCTGTCTCTGCAATTTATTTTGCTGATGATTAGGAAGTCTAAGCCAAAAAGTATGGTTGGATTCACTTAGAATCACAGACCTTCAACACAGAAAAGGCTTTAGAGATTATGTAGTTCATCCTAATATTGTAAATGAGGAAACAGACAAAGGTTATGGGAGTTTTTCAAAGACACATAGGCAGTAGCAGAGCCAAGGTTAGAGAGCGAATCTCTTCACTACTGTATAAAGCCACACCAGGAACCTAACCACAAAGACAGGATGTAGTGTCCTCTTTACATCTATTACTGTACAACTTTTAATGATACTCTTCATTCAGATGATGATTTGTAGTTTAGAAAGTTCTTTAATCGTCACAGTAATTTGGGGGTGTGGTTAGGGAAGGTATGATCATTTCAGTTTTATAAATGAGAAAACTGATGTTGACTTTCATCTAGTTAGAAGCATCATTAGGTCTGTGTTAGGGCTCTGATCCACTTCATGCGAAGAACTGACTCATTCGAAAAGACCCTGAGGCTGGGAAAGATTGAAGGCGGGAGGAGAAGAGGACCGCAGATGATGAGATGGTTGGATGGAATCACCGACTCTATGGACATAGGTTGAGTAAACTATGGGAGTTGGTGATGGACAGGAAGGCCTGGCGTGTTCCAGTCCATGGGGTTGCAAAGAGTTGAACACAACTGAGCGACTGAACTAAACTGAACTGAGGGCTCTAATTCTCACCCTCTGAATTTTTACCTATCGCTTGCCCTTAACACCATTTTCTTTGACTAGGTGATATTTTCAAGTAATCAACAAGATTCTAGGAGATTATTTGGAATCTAGTAATCCTTTCTTCCAGATAGTCACTATCATGTAATTGACAGACACTGAGAAACAAACAAGGAAGAGCTTGATTCCACCCATGATGAGCTCGGTGACCTCAGCCAAGCCATTTAACTTCTCTTTTTATACTCTTTAAAATTGAATTAATAATATAATTGCTATACTCAGCCTACAAATAAAATGATCTACACAAATCCTATAAACACAGTGCTTTGTAATAATTGTAGACTCAGGGATATTTGTAAATTCTCAGATTTGAGAGCCTAAGTAGCCATGGCTACTAGCTCAAAGTTTACTTAATACCAAGTTCTTCTGGGATAATTTGTATATATCTTTTTCTCTCTAAGACTTTCTTTATTTTTCTTGACTTAAATTTTCAAACAAATTTGAACATATCAAGTAAATTCTTTATTTCTTTATAGAAATAAAAAATATGAGATAAAATTTAAATCTGATTGCCACATAGTTATAATTACATACAAATATGAAATTGCTAAATACACCATTACTTGGTGGTGGTGGTTTCGTCACTAAGTCATGTCTGACTCTTGCAACCCCATGGACTGCAGCTCCCTAGGCTCCTCTGTTGATGGGATTCTCCAGTCAAGATTATTGGAGTGGGTGGCCATTTCCTTCTCCAACAATGTCACTTAAATATATAAAAATAAAGTATTAGGTTTAAAAAATATTGTTTTCATGTTGGGTCAATTTCTTTCAAATGGTAAAATGGTTTAAACAATGTGATGGAAGAAAGGGAATAAAGATGTGATATGACATGTGACAATGAAAATAATTAAGTCAAAAATAGAATAAGGAAATATTAATTTATTTTTCCAACCAGCAAATGTTTGAGGAACTATTGCTTGCCAACAATGGTGTTTTTCCTTAAGGTGCCTCTAGTTTAATGAGAAAAATAAGCAAGAGAAGAGCTATTTGCCAAGCAGAGTGATGTGACATAAAGCAGGAGAATGGCATTTGCTGAACAAAGGAGTGGTTGATTCAATGTGCTTGTGAAGGGCAGGGAAGGTTTCACAAATAGGAGACATCTGAGCTGATATTTGAAGAATAACTATTTTCACCAGACAGGTAAAAACAAAGGTATTCAAGGACAAAGAAAAAGCATGTGCAAACTCAAGGAAAAATACAGCAGCATAGAAGAAACACCATCAGTGGTTTTTGCTTTAGATGTTTTTCTGAAATTCCCTACTTAGAATTTTCTTCCCATCTTAATTTGTTTGGGAAAAACATTTTCATTGTTCTTTTACCTTTTATTTTTAATTGAAGCATAGTTAATTTACAATTTTGTGCTAGTTTCTGGTGACAGCAAAGTGATTCAGATATATCTATATACACACTTCTATATATATATTATTTTTCACATTCTTTTCCATCTTGATTTATTACAAGATAGTGAATATAGTTCCCTATACTATGCAGGAGGACTTTGTTGTTCATCTATTTTACATACAGGCATTTTCATTCTTTGAGACTTATTTCACAGATCAATCTTTGAATCCTTAATTTAAACTTAATGTTTCTTCTTTTGCTCCAATAGTATCTTATTTCTATCTCTATAACTGGGAGCACTGTATTAAATTTATGTGCTTACTTGTTTGTTCCACTAGTATCTTAGCATCTCATATATGGGGGTTACTTCATTCATTTGATGTTCAAATTACACACCACTGTTCTTAGAACATTCTAGTACTTCAAATGTTAATTAAATCACATGTGAAAAAACTGTAACAATAATTGTTCACATGCGTGAGAGGGAAGGATTTTTTAACGTCAAGTTAAAAACTCCATTCACATCAATTTCAAATGTAAGAGGGAGTACAGACCTTTTTTTGCTCTCAGTTCTCTACAGAGCTGTTTTTAAACAACTACAAGCCCTACCAGGGAAGGACAAGAAAATATCCTGACAAGCTGTAAGTTTTTCAAAACAGTTCTTAACAATTAACCATCCCTCACTTGTTATAGCCTTTAATCAGTACTGCCAATTTCTCCTGCCATTCCCACCTAACCATAATAGCATTTTAATTAAAAAAAATCATTATTATCTGTAGGTTTATATCTAAAAGATATGGAAATATCTTTTTTCTCATCTATATCATTATACATTTCAAAGCTGAACAGAATTATCTGTTTTAAAACCAGAGCTGATGGACAGAGAGAAAAATAAGCAAGAGAAGAGCTATTTGCCAAGCAGAGTGATGTGACATAAAGCAGGAGAATGGCATTTGCTGAACAAAGGAGTGGTTGATTCAATGTGCTTGTGAAGGGCAGGGAAGGTTTCACAAATAGGAGACATCTGAGCTGATATTTGAAGAATAACTATTTTCACCAGACAGGTAAAAACAAAGGTATTCAAGGACAAAGAAAAAGCATGTGCAAACTCAAGGAAAAATACAGCAGCATAGAAGAAACACCATCAGTGGTTTTTGCTTTAGATGTTTTTCTGAAATTCCCTACTTAGAATTTTCTTCCCATCTTAATTTGTTTGGGAAAAACATTTTCATTGTTCTTTTACCTTTTATTTTTAATTGAAGCATAGTTAATTTACAATTTTGTGCTAGTTTCTGGTGACAGCAAAGTGATTCAGATATATCTATATACACACTTCTATATATATATTATTTTTCACATTCTTTTCCATCTTGATTTATTACAAGATAGTGAATATAGTTCCCTATACTATGCAGGAGGACTTTGTTGTTCATCTATTTTACATACAGGCATTTTCATTCTTTGAGACTTATTTCACAGATCAATCTTTGAATCCTTAATTTAAACTTAATGTTTCTTCTTTTGCTCCAATAGTATCTTATTTCTATCTCTATAACTGGGAGCACTGTATTAAATTTATGTGCTTACTTGTTTGTTCCACTAGTATCTTAGCATCTCATATATGGGGGTTACTTCATTCATTTGATGTTCAAATTACACACCACTGTTCTTAGAACATTCTAGTACTTCAAATGTTAATTAAATCACATGTGAAAAAACTGTAACAATAATTGTTCACATGCGTGAGAGGGAAGGATTTTTTAACGTCAAGTTAAAAACTCCATTCACATCAATTTCAAATGTAAGAGGGAGTACAGACCTTTTTTTGCTCTCAGTTCTCTACAGAGCTGTTTTTAAACAACTACAAGCCCTACCAGGGAAGGACAAGAAAATATCCTGACAAGCTGTAAGTTTTTCAAAACAGTTCTTAACAATTAACCATCCCTCACTTGTTATAGCCTTTAATCAGTACTGCCAATTTCTCCTGCCATTCCCACCTAACCATAATAGCATTTTAATTAAAAAAAATCATTATTATCTGTAGGTTTATATCTAAAAGATATGGAAATATCTTTTTTCTCATCTATATCATTATACATTTCAAAGCTGAACAGAATTATCTGTTTTAAAACCAGAGCTGATGGACAGGGAAGCCTGGTGTGCTGCAGTCTTTGGAGTTGAAAAGAGTCAAACATAACTGAGTGACTGAATGGAATGATGACCTCATAGTCAAAAAGAAGCAAGTTAGTGGCTTAAGGATCTAATCCTAAAGGATTTGGTCCTGCTCACCATAGAGGTTTCCTTCTGGGAATAGGAAACATTGGGGGCTAGAGATTTTGTTAGTGAATATAATATTTGCTTTTTTATTCTTTAAAATAATTTTCAGTAGCTTTTTACGTCTCTTTTTAACTTACACTATTCATTGATATATCATTTTTTTCAATCTTTTAAAAAAATTTGTAGAAAAATGTTTCTAGCTTATTTTGGAATCAAACAAAAGAATTCTCCCATTTGTAGCAGTGTTATTCTTATATGTCTTATAAGAGTGTTTATTTCTATATTTTTTCTTTATTTTCTTAGAGAATTACCTGATTTTCAAGGAATGGACTATTTTTGGAAAAATGGTCTTTGTTATAATTAAAATAAAATAAAAATAATTTAAAAAACAGAGCTATGAAATAGTTTTCATCAATACAAAAGCAGAAATGCAGCACATGATGTCTATAAACATCTCCATATCTTTCTCAGAATAAAGTGCTCTTTTATTTCCATCATGCTGAGATCCTCAGTCTTTGATATAGTAATGGGAAGAAAATAACATCGAGAAGGTTAAGAATCACAGTTCCACAGCAATGTTATGGAGCCTCTTGTGATTAGTACATGACAATACAGACACCAGTCTTCAACTCCTTAGTGAAATTTTTATTGGGCATCTACTATCAAACTCATGGTGAGAACTAAAAGGAAAAATAATGCCGTTTCAATTCTTCAATATTTCTTATTTTATATTAAAAAGACACTCAAAATTATCTTACATACCTATAAAGACTCAACAAGGAATAGGTGTGATGATTATAGGTGTCTATTGAATGGGCATCTCCTCTGCTTCAGCCTCAGTGATGGAGCCTCTCACATATTATCACATATAATATTTAAGAGCTTCTCTGGTGATTCAAGCAGTAAAGAATCTGGCTGCAATGGAGGAGACCCAGGTCCTGTCCCTGAGTCAGGAAACTCCCATGGTGAAGTAAATGGCAAACCTCTCCAGTGTTCTTGCCTGGAGAATTCCATGGACAAAGAAGCCTGGCAGGCTATAGTTCATGGGGTCACAAAGTGACCGCTGAGTGATTAACACTTTCAGTTTCAGAATATTTAAAACTAACCACGAGAGGTAGCTTTTCCCCTTTCCATGAAATTTGAAGATTCAGGGAGTCTAAGAAAGTTGTTTTATATCAAGCAACCAGTCAGAGCAAAGTGATCATTATATCCAGTGCCCAAACCCCTGCATACTGCCAGCTTTTTCTGAATAATTCTTTTGGAACACAGTCACACTTATTCATTTATTTATTGTGTATGACTGCTTTTGCACTAAAACAAGTTTGCATAGTTGTGATGGAGGCTATGTGTCCAGAAAGGCTTAAATTGCTTCTCTCTGGCCATACTGAAACTGCTGAATTATGCTCTAGAGCATAAAACAATGAAGGGGAATACATTTATTCAGCACTGCTATACTATCCTATCTATGTTTAGGCCTCTATCAATACTCAAAATATAAGCTCTTGAGTCCTTTCTGGAAGGACTTCACAATTTATCCAACTGGTAAAATATATAAAAACATAAGATGACCACATAACTATTTTGTATCAATTATTTACCTTCTTCCTCTTCCTTCAGAATAAAAAAAAAGAAAAAAAGATGCTTTGTACATAAATTTATTTTTACTGACCTGGCAACCTTAACATTCAAGAAACGGTCAAAGGCAACTGTGACAGGCATAGATAGTCAGACATTTCTTCTTTTATTTTTCTAACATACCACTAGACTACCTTTCACAGCTTCTTTTGCAGTTTGTGGGCTTCCCTCGTAGCTCAGACCATAAAGGATCTGCCTGCAATACAAGAGACCCAGGTTCAATCCCTGGGTCAGGAAGATCCCCTGAAGGAGGAAATGGCAACCCACTGCAGTATTCTTGCCTGGAAAATTCCATGGATGGGCTACAGTCCATGGAGTCACAAAGAGTCAGACATGACTGAGTAACTAACACTTTCATTTTGCAGAACTTAGCCATGTGCCTGAGCTCGAGTAAACAGGTTATGAACAGAAGTAGTATGTATTATTTTGAGGCCAAGATTTTCAAGAGCCATCTGTGTTCCCTACATGCCCCCACACCAGTTGCCCTGAGAGCAAGGGACAATGATGACAAGGCCACAGAGGATGGTGAACCCAGAACAAGACAGGTCTCTATAAGAAGAGAACTCCTTACAGTGAAGAAATCTCCACCTGAGGCTGTAGTTAGAGCCATTATACATTTTAGGCCTATGTATTATTGCAGAATATCCTATGTTACATAATAAAAAATCAGTACCTTGAAGTTATGTGTTGTTGTTAACAAAAATATAAACTACGTGGTATTGGAAAGTGATAAGGAGGTGCTAACTGGAGCCTGGAAAGGTGGAGATTCATTTAATTCAGTGGTAAAATGCATGGTAAAGCTTTTACCTCTAATAATTTGAAAGGAAGACCAGATGCCAGTAAGTCTCCAGCTCAAGTGGAGAAAGTGGAAAACCAAAATACTAATATGTGTTAGCTATCATGTACCATGTTAAGCAAGATATTAAGCAAAAGAGATGAGCTCCATCAAGAAGTGGTTACACTGAGAGCATACTGGAAGGGAATAGAGAATCCCAGAGGCTTTGCAGAGGTAGAGAAGGTTATTGTTTGGGGATTTAAGATGTTGGGTTGGCCATAAAGATCATTTAGGTTTTTCAAAGAACTTTTTGGCTAACCCAATAGTAGGAATGAGACTGATACATACTTTGAGTAGTAGAAGACTATCAACAATTCTAAATTAAACAGAGGGATTAAATTGGTAAAAAGCAAATGAAGAATAGGAAAGAAAGGGATGAGGAGGGAGAGAGACAGAAACAGAGAAGGGGAATGTATGGAATTAAAGAAGCAGCAAAGAACTACTCAGATATGAGATATTTGTTTATGAAAGAGATTTGGTTGTTTTAACTGACTATATGTTAACACGACACAAGAAGACCAATGGATTAAAATCCCCTCATAAGTTATCAAGGAAGATCATACTGCCCCAAAGGCTTGATTCTAAAATGGTTCTCAGGCCTCTAAATGTTCACTGACAAGCAGTAGTCTGAAGGGTATATTATGTAAAACCCACTTCAGATCTCCATTCAGGACATTGGACAAGAAAGTACTCTCCAGAACTGAGAAGCCGGCGCCGTGCAGAAAATGCAGAAAGGGAATTATCTCAGAGAGCACATTCAGTTTCTATTTAAGAAACTGTTTCTACCACCCTTTTTCATACAAATCAAGTAGGATTCCATCAGTGTTGTGGACCAGTGACTGCTGTGGTTTCCACATTCTTATTTTTCTAAACATGAGTTTTTTTAAGCGTGGGTGCCCTGTTGTGTACCTACCATTGCATATTGTGCAGCATGTACGTGTTTACAGGTTTCTAGAAGACAAAAGTCCTATCCAAACCCACACAAGTTTGCGCGCTTGCACACTACCAAAACACCCTAGATTTGAGATGGATACTGTAACCCGATGGGAAAGATGACTATGGTAGCGCCCATTGACTTCTGTTTAAGATACATGGACTTGCAAGGTCATGGTTTCTCAGAATCTGATTAGTAGAGATGTCACTACTAATCAGAGTCTGATATAATTTGTGTCAATTCCCTCTTTTCAAAATAAACACACTTCATGATACAGACCCCATGTGCTTTGGGCATTTACTTAATAGATATTGAGTTCCTACTAAGTCAAAATGCTCAGGAAAGAAGTAAGAAGGGAATTACCAGTGGATAAAGGTCTGTGTGTAAGAAACTGTATTGGAGATGAATCCACTTCTGAACAACTGTCTGATATATCTTCCTTTCAACTTTCACTTTTTTTTTCATTTCTTTCTATGAGGCAGCTTCTCTTCTGTATTTTCAAACTATCTAAGCTCTATTTCCTTCCACATTTCCAGATCCAAATTCTTTTCTAGGCTACTTTCTCACTTGTCTTTTGAAGAATATCTAATTTCTTAAAGACTTTAGATAGCAAATCAGTGCTGCATTTAAATTAATTTCAGTTGTTTTGCAATACTCAGTGGCAAAGATACAGGGAGAAACATTGTGCCCGTTGATTGATGAGTACTAGCAATAAAACCAAAGTGAGCCTCTATAGGATTAAAGAATTTAAAGTAGCAAAGATTTTTAAAATTGATTGCAGGAAATTATTCAGAGTTGTTACATCCCATATAGGTAAACAGAGCCTTCTTTAGAAGTACTTCTACATGCAGATGATTAATTGCATTGCAAACTTCCGTGGGATTCCTTACAAGTCTTTTATATTAAAGCTACTTATCCCTCCCACATATACCTCCTTCTAACTCAAATAGTGTTAGTTTTTATCACTAACATTATTGAATTGTGTCACTATTCTTTAGACTTCAAATGCTACTTCAAATCAGGAATAGCGAGTTGTCAATCTCTAAGGCATATGTTAGAGACTATATATGGAAACCATGAGAGGCTATTAAGCCATAGAGTTTGATTTTAACTAGCTACTAAAGGAAACTTCTAGATCTATAAATCTAACTAGTAAATAATGTTGTTTTCTTCAGTATCACACCGTTAACAATATTTTTGCCATTGGCATCTTCTTTTCAACATTCTTTACCTAAAATAGTGCCTCCAGTCAAAACAAAGAGTACTTCTAGGATAGTTAACACATGTTAAATATCGAGTTAATATTTCAGTCTTTATGGCTGACATTCAAAGATTTAAATTTCACCCAAAACTAATACAAACAGTCACAGGAGACATAGAGGCAGACAAGTAGTTTTGAGAATAGGTGGTTATCATATATACCCATAATTCACTGACTGCAATTATAAATTAAGAAGTTAATTCAGTTCAGTTCAGTTCAGTCGCTCAGTCGTGTCCAACTCTTTGCAACCCTATGAATCGGAGCACACCAGGCCTCCCTGTCCATCACCATCTCCCGGAGTTCACTCAGACTCATGTCCATCGAGTCAGTGATGCCATCCAGCCATCTCATCCTCTGTCGTCCCCTTCTCCTCCTGCCCCCAATCCCTCCCAGCATCAGTCTTTTCCAATGAGTCAACTCTTCACATAAGGTGGCCAAAGTACTGGAGTTTCAGCTTTAGCATCATTTCTTCCAAAGAAATCTCAGGGTTGATCTCCTTCAGAATGGACTGGTTGGATCTCCTTGCAGTCCAAGGCACTCTCAAGACTCTTCTCCAACACCACAGTTCAAAAGCATCAATTCTTCAGCACTCAGCCTTCTTCACAGTCCAACTCTCACATCCATACATGACCGCAGGAAAAACCATAGCCTTGACTAGACGGACCTTAGTTGGCAAAATAATGTCTCTGCTGCTGCTGCTGCTGCTAAGTCGCTTCAATTGTGTCCGACTCAAATAATGTCTCTACATTTATTTAAATATTGAATTGTTTCATTATAGTTTGAAATGGCATTGTCAATTCTTCATTGACAAACAGGATGGTATTTTCTTATGATATCTTGATATCTTGTCTTTTTAAATTTTTGACCTTGGTGAATTCATTTCACAACACTTATTATCAGTTCCCTTATCTGTAGAATAAATAACTGAAATTTTACATTCTAATATAAGTCTTTTAGGTCAATGTTAACATATGAGAATTTGGAGTTTTGGTATTTTAAAATATTCAGTAATAAACACTCAGAATCATTTTGTAAGCACCTTTGAAGTGACACACAGTAAGTTCACTTAGGGCCAAATTGATAGATTATATGACATTTGATCTAAATTGTCTTATCCAAGGAGTTTATATTAAAAGGAGTGGTCCATCCTTCTGTGATAAAAGATATCAGATGAACCCAGTCCCCAAAAATGATTATGACAAAAATCAGCAAAGACCCCTTCCTTGCTCTACGTGTCTGCACCATAGTGAATATGTCTACTGTCACAAGTATCTTAACTACAGGACAGTACGACTCTTACCTATACTTATCCTATCAGACTACATGATCTTTCCTAGGTGCTTGATAAATGCTGAGTAGGTTTATCTAAATCTAAACTATATAGTTATCTCAGCTTTGTTTGAAATCAAAATATGATAAACTGCATATGCCTACATGTACACACATTTGCAGATACATGGATATGGACTCGTGTATGTATATAAGCAGAACAAATTGAATGTCTATCATCCTGTAAGAAAATTTGATTATTTCTTAGTTGAAAGGGAATGAGACAGAAAGGCTTAATTTTTAACTTGAACTGAAACAGTGAGGGGAGCTTGGTGTAGTGTAAACTGAAAAGCCACAGAATTGAGCTCCTACTCTATTCTCATGAGCATCTAGGGGTGTGGCCTGAGGTGAAAGTGAAAGTGTCACTCAGTCGGGTCAGAGTCTTTGCTACCCTGTGGACTATAGTCTGCCAGGCTCCTCTGTACATGGGATTCTTTGGGCAAGAATACTGGAGTGGGGTGCCATTCATTCCCTTCTCCAGATCTGAGGTAAGTCGCTTAAAATCCCTAATCCTCAATGCCCTCATGTGTAAACCAAATTGCAAAGATTACTATGAAGAGCAAAATGCATGTAAAAATGGTTAAGTTAAGAAAAATATATCTGTTAGTGTAGATTATGTCTGCAATTGCAAATGTGCAGAGAACATATAGTTATGAAAGTCAATGAACAAGAATCTAATGCATATCCTTAAGGGACTACTAATTAACAAATATGTTTAAGCACTCATGCAAACACATGCCTATAGATGGAAATATACATACCCACATAGCACGCAGATGCATACACTAAAGACACCTCCATAAAACACACATCAAAGTATTTATGTCCATAGGTACAATTAAAAAACTTTTTTTCCTAAAAAAAAAAAAAAANCAGGATTAGTAGAGATGTCACTGCTAATCAGAGTCTGATATAATTTGTGTCAATTCCCTCTTTTCAAAATAAACACACTTCATGATACAGACCCCATGTGCTTTGGGCATTTACTTAATAGATATTGAGTTCCTACTAAGTCAAAATGCTCAGGAAAGAAGTAAGAAGGGAATTACCAGTGGATAAAGGTCTGTGTGTAAGAAACTGTATTGGAGATGAATCCACTTCTGAACAACTGTCTGATATATCTTCCTTTCAACTTTCACTTTTTTTTTCATTTCTTTCTATGAGGCAGCTTCTCTTCTGTATTTTCAAACTATCTAAGCTCTATTTCCTTCCACATTTCCAGATCCAAATTCTTTTCTAGGCTACTTTCTCACTTGTCTTTTGAAGAATATCTAATTTCTTAAAGACTTTAGATAGCAAATCAGTGCTGCATTTAAATTAATTTCAGTTGTTTTGCAATACTCAGTGGCAAAGATACAGGGAGAAACATTGTGCCCGTTGATTGATGAGTACTAGCAATAAAACCAAAGTGAGCCTCTATAGGATTAAAGAATTTAAAGTAGTAAAGATTTTTAAAATTGATTGCAGGAAATTATTCAGAGTTGTTACATCCCATATAGGTAAACAGAGCCTTCTTTAGAAGTACTTCTACATGCAGATGATTAATTGCATTGCAAACTTCCGTGGGATTCCTTACAAGTCTTTTATATTAAAGCTACTTATCCCTCCCACATATACCTCCTTCTAACTCAAATAGTGTTAGTTTTTATCACTAACATTATTGAATTGTGTCACTATTCTTTAGACTTCAAATGCTACTTCAAATCAGGAATAGCGAGTTGTCAATCTCTAAGGCATATGTTAGAGACTATATATGGAAACCATGAGAGGCTATTAAGCCATAGAGTTTGATTTTAACTAGCTACTAAAGGAAACTTCTAGATCTATAAATCTAACTAGTAAATAATGTTGTTTTCTTCAGTATCACACCGTTAACAATATTTTTGCCATTGGCATCTTCTTTTCAACATTCTTTACCTAAAATAGTGCCTCCAGTCAAAACAAAGAGTACTTCTAGGATAGTTAACACATGTTAAATATCGAGTTAATATTTCAGTCTTTATGGCTGACATTCAAAGATTTAAATTTCACCCAAAACTAATACAAACAGTCACAGGAGACATAGAGGCAGACAAGTAGTTTTGAGAATAGGTGGTTATCATATATACCCATAATTCACTGACTGCAATTATAAATTAAGAAGTTAATTCAGTTCAGTTCAGTTCAGTCGCTCAGTCGTGTCCAACTCTTTGCAACCCTATGAATCGGAGCACACCAGGCCTCCCTGTCCATCACCATCTCCCGGAGTTCACTCAGACTCATGTCCATCGAGTCAGTGATGCCATCCAGCCATCTCATCCTCTGTCGTCCCCTTCTCCTCCTGCCCCCAATCCCTCCCAGCATCAGTCTTTTCCAATGAGTCAACTCTTCACATAAGGTGGCCAAAGTACTGGAGTTTCAGCTTTAGCATCATTTCTTCCAAAGAAATCTCAGGGTTGATCTCCTTCAGAATGGACTGGTTGGATCTCCTTGCAGTCCAAGGCACTTTCAAGACTCTTCTCCAACACCACAGTTCAAAAGCATCAATTCTTCAGCACTCAGCCTTCTTCACAGTCCAACTCTCACATCCATACATGACCGCAGGAAAAACCATAGCCTTGACTAGACGGACCTTAGTTGGCAAAATAATGTCTCTGCTGCTGCTGCTGCTGCTAAGTCGCTTCAATTGTGTCCGACTCAAATAATGTCTCTACATTTATTTAAATATTGAATTGTTTCATTATAGTTTGAAATGGCATTGTCAATTCTTCATTGACAAACGGGATGGTATTTTCTTATGATATCTTGATATCTTGTCTTTTTAAATTTTTGACCTTGGTGAATTCATTTCACAACACTTATTATCAGTTCCCTTATCTGTAGAATAAATAACTGAAATTTTACATTCTAATATAAGTCTTTTAGGTCAATGTTAACATATGAGAATTTGGAGTTTTGGTATTTTAAAATATTCAGTAATAAACACTCAGAATCATTTTGTAAGCACCTTTGAAGTGACACACAGTAAGTTCACTTAGGGCCAAATTGATAGATTATATGACATTTGATCTAAATTGTCTTATCCAAGGAGTTTATATTAAAAGGAGTGGTCCATCCTTCTGTGATAAAAGATATCAGATGAACCCAGTCCCCAAAAATGATTATGACAAAAATCAGCAAAGACCCCTTCCTTGCTCTACGTGTCTGCACCATAGTGAATATGTCTACTGTCACAAGTATCTTAACTACAGGACAGTACGACTCTTACCTATACTTATCCTATCAGACTACATGATCTTTCCTAGGTGCTTGATAAATGCTGAGTAGGTTTATCTAAATCTAAACTATATAGTTATCTCAGCTTTGTTTGAAATCAAAATATGATAAACTGCATATGCCTACATGTACACACATTTGCAGATACATGGATATGGACTCGTGTATGTATATAAGCAGAACAAATTGAATGTCTATCATCCTGTAAGAAAATTTGATTATTTCTTAGTTGAAAGGGAATGAGACAGAAAGGCTTAATTTTTAACTTGAACTGAAACAGTGAGGGGAGCTTGGTGTAGTGTAAACTGAAAAGCCACAGAATTGAGCTCCTACTCTATTCTCATGAGCATCTAGGGGTGTGGCCTGAGGTGAAAGTGAAAGTGTCACTCAGTCGGGTCAGAGTCTTTGCTACCCTGTGGACTATAGTCTGCCAGGCTCCTCTGTACATGGGATTCTTTGGGCAAGAATACTGGAGTGGGGTGCCATTCATTCCCTTCTCCAGATCTGAGGTAAGTCGCTTAAAATCCCTAATCCTCAATGCCCTCATGTGTAAACCAAATTGCAAAGATTACTATGAAGAGCAAAATGCATGTAAAAATGGTTAAGTTAAGAAAAATATATCTGTTAGTGTAGATTATGTCTGCAATTGCAAATGTGCAGAGAACATATAGTTATGAAAGTCAATGAACAAGAATCTAATGCATATCCTTAAGGGACTACTAATTAACAAATATGTTTAAGCACTCATGCAAACACATGCCTATAGATGGAAATATACATACCCACATAGCACGCAGATGCATACACTAAAGACACCTCCATAAAACACACATCAAAGTATTTATGTCCATAGGTACAATTATCCCAAAAAAAAAAAAAAACTCCTCCCAAAGAAGAAATTCATACAAAACTAATTTGTTCTTTCATCTAATTCTTTATTTAATAAAGTCAAATGCCATTCAGTAAGGTTCCCTGCTTTGATCAGACATTCAGACAAGTAAAACTTCTTAGAAAAAGGTACAAAATGTATTAAATTTAGCCTCTTCAATAGTGATAGGCATTGGCATCATACCCACCTCAATCAGGCAAGTACTCAAGCTGCCCTCAAATGAGAAGGTGCCCTTCCAGACACTGTGGGTCTCTGGTATTGACCTACTGCCTCATTCTCATTCAAGACATTAATACAAGATTTCTGTTCCAATTAGGTAATTTTTATAATCTTTTCACACATTGGTTCTACTCTTTTCACACCTAGCATATTATAACCAGGCTTCTTTTATCCAACTTTTTTGCAATAATTGCTTCTGCTTAATTATGTCACACAAGACTCTGTGGCCCAAGACAGATCACATTAAGTAACAAGCCATAGCATCCATTCTTTGTTCAGAGGGCTTTCTCTTTACTATTTCATTCAATATCCTAAGAACCCTTCCCGTGGGGCAGGCACTATTATTTCCATTTAATAGCTGAGGGGATTGAGGTTCAGAATGGGTCAAATTACCCAAAGTAAATTTCAGATAATTTGGTAAAACCAAAATTCAACTCTCAGAGAGCCAAAAGTTCTACTGGTCTGTTAGAAGAACCGTCTTGATCCTTGTAACAATACAACCCTCTATTCCTTCACCTGTAGGGTTTTTGTTAGGGTTAATGGATAAAACTCAAATGAGGAAGGTACTCAGCACATTGTCAGCATGTAGCAGGAATTCTATAATGTTGAGGGACTCCATGATGTTAACAGGAGTAGTAATATCCCGCTACTAGGCTAGTAGCAGTAGTGATAACAGGCATAGCAACAGCAGCAGTAACCTAGTATTAGTAGTGAGTGGAAGCTCATAAATACTTTATTAGATTCTCAGAGAGTCTTCTGTCTTAAACATGTCTCATTTGTAAGTTATCAAATGAAGAACAAAGATGTAAGTAATTCTGACTAAAGATATGTAATTATCTATTTAAAAGAAAGCCCTGGAATTGCCTGCATAAAAGGAAAGACAGTTTAAACAGTTCTTCACATCTCTCTCTGCCTTAGGCATTTAGCGTGATTTCATTAATGGCAGGAGGAAAAAAAAAAAAAAAACTCTTCCCAGGGATTGTATCCTTATCTTAAAGCTCTCTTTGGTACTAATTTCAATGTTTTATAGAATCTTTTGATTTAATAATACCTTGAAAATCTATGTGATACGTGTTCAGAGAAAAGTGTGGATCCACATGGAAAATAGGAAGCTTCGAATGTTTTTGTGAAATAAAGCTTTCAGTAATAAAAGCAGCCTGTCAATTTCCCTGTCTCTTTCCCAAATCTGAACCTGTACGTCTGCAAGCCGTTCTTCCCGAAGTGATTTTCCTTTGCAGAACTGTTCAGGATCGCGTTTCCAGTTTGAACTCTGACTTTGTCTTTGAGATATTTTGAAATTAGTAGCCTTGGGGAGAAGCATCCTGCCTTTCTTCCCTAATCTCCAAGTACTCAGCCTGGTCTTCTAGTTTCAGCATAATCAGAGAATGACTATGTCATCAGCGTGAGCTTTGACTGGGAAAGTGTCTAGAATTATAAACTGGAAAAACCCACACTCTTTTCTCTGCCTTCCTCCTGGGTCACAGCGTTATAATCCAGGAAGATCCTTTGTGTGTGCCCTTTTGATTTAACAAAAGCAGACAAAGGTTGGAAGCAACGTGGGAGGAGATTAACCCTGCTAAAACCAGGTGACCCCTGCTGGCCACGGTGCTTCTTCCTAAACTGGGAGAAAACTAACCCAGGCAGGAATTTAGATATATCATTCTAAGTCAAAGAGAACCAGACATCAGTGTGTGTGAAAAAGTCAGATATAATGCCATCTAGTGGACAGTTACAATTAATTCAAAAGTTAAAATAGTGGCTCCATTTACTGAATCAGACAGAATTTGGCTATAGTTCTGAATAACTTCACCTACCCACTATATTCTCCAAAGAGTGACTGAGGACACAGGGGCATCTGTCTTAGGATGAAATTAACTAAAAAATGCTAGAACTCAGGAGCCCAAACAAATTAGGCTTCAGAGGAATACCTATTTCTAGTGGAAGGAAGGCCAAGAGAAATATACTTGGACAAACAATTAAGTAAAGATGAATCTCAGTCCTAATGATAGTGGAACACCAGGAGGTGGTAGATTTTGAGGTCTGGAGAGAAAATGTTGCCTGGGTGAACCCCATTGTCTCTGAATGTTAGTCTGCGAGGGTTGCCAGATTCAGCGAATAAAAATGCAGGAAGCCAGTTAAATTTGTTTTTCGTATAAACAACAAATCATTTTGCAGTATAATCATGTCCCAAACATTGCATGATTCATACTTATACTAAAAAAAATAGCTTTTCATTTGTAATTCAAATTTAACTGGCTGCTGTGTGGTTGGACTTGACTCAAAAATCCAATGGACAGCAGTATTTCCATGCAGAATTTCTTTTTGAGCATATCTCAGTAAATCAATACATTTCTTCTTCTGAATCCCTAGAAAAATTATAAGATATTGGAAAAAAATGGGAAACACCTTATAATTCTCCTATGATAATTAAAGTGTAATAAGCAACACAGCCACACTATAGACTTGAAAAAATTCTTTAAACTGGGCAAAAAGCAAGAACAGGAATTGCTGACCCTCAGAGTTTAAAGTCAAGGGAAACAGTTCTAGGCACAGAATAGCAGTCCATCAGAAAGAACCCATTAATGTGTTATAAGTAAGTGTAGTTCCAGCTGCTGTTAATAATGGATTGTTCTTGCAAATAAATCAAATATTAATAAGTTTATATGCATGACATATTTTGCATAAATCCTATGAGTTCCAAGAAAAGAGCCAAACTTCTGGAAGCAAACTATGCAGTTACATTGACTTCTTCACCACGTGATTTTGAGTGGTGCTGTTTATCTGCCTAGGAGAGCCAACTGCTGTCTTTTTTAATATTACCCCATAGTGCCCGCTAGCGTTTTCCATTGTTAGACTATTTGCTATAGGCTACAGCTCGTTGCAAATATCACATCCATAATAATGACTAGCACTTGGAGAAATGGGTCCCCAGCGATCCTCTCCTCTTGGTATCCTCACCTCCTACAATGTACTGGAGTTGGTCTCTGGGCTCAAGAGAATATGGCAGAAGGGTGATATGTCACTCGAGAGTGGCTCTAAATGCATTCTGACTGCTCTTTCTCCCTTGCTTTCTTGCCCTCCCTCTCATTTTCTCTCATCACCACTAACTCTGGGGGAAAATCATGGTATAAACAACCCTTTAAAAAGGCCGATATAGAATGCAAACTAGTACAGCCACTATGGAGAACAGTGTGGAGATTCCTTAAAAAAGTGGAAACAGAACTGCCTTATAACCCAGCAATCCCACTGCTGGGCATACACACTGAGGAAACCAGAACTGAAAGAGACACATTTCCCCAGTGTTCATCACAGCACTGTTTATAATAGCCAGGACATGGAAACAACCTAGATGTCTATCAGCATATGAATGGATAAGAAAGCTGTGGTACATATACACAATGGAGTATTACTCAGCCATTAAAAAGAATACATTTGAATCAGTTCTAATGAGGTGGATGAAGCTGGAGCCTATTATACAGAGTGAAGTAAGCCAGAAAGGAAAACACCAATATAGTATACTAATGCATATATATGAAATTTAGAAAGATGGTAACAATAACCCTGTACGTGAGACAGCAAAAGAAACACAGATGTATAGAACAGTCTTTTGGACTCTGAGGGAGAGGGAGAGAGTGGGATGATCTGGGAGAATGGCACTGAAACATGTATAATATCATATAAGAAATGAATCACCAGTCTAGGTTCAATGTAGGATACAGGATGCTTGGGGCTGGTGCACTGGGATGACCCAGAGGGATGGTCTGGGGAGGGAGGAAGAGGGGGGTTCAGGATGGGGAACACATGTATACCTGTGGCGGATTCATGTTGATGTATGGCAAAACCAATACAATATTGTAAAGTAATTAACCTCCAATTAAAATAAATA
>SJYX01000754.1:178666-215076 GCA_006410675.1 Oreotragus oreotragus | reverse complement strand
GACCTTAGTCGGCAAAGTAATGTCTCTGCTTTTGAATATACTATCCAGGTTGGTCATAACTTTTCTTCCAAGGAGTAAGCGTCTTTTAATTTCATGGCTGCAGTCACCATCTGCAGTGATTTTGGAGCCCCCCAAAATTAAGTTTGACATTGTTTCCACTGTTTCCCCATCTATTTCCCATGAAGTGATGGGACCGGATGCCATGATCTTCGTTTTCTGAATGTTGAGCTTTAAGCCAACTTTTTTGCTCTCCTCCTTCACTTTCATCAAGAGGCTTTTTAGCTCCTCCTCACTTTCTGCCATAAGGGTGGTGTCATCAGCATATCTGAGGTTATTGATATTTCTCCCAGCAATCTTGATTCCAGCTTGTGTTTCTTCCAGTCCAGCATAAGTTAGTATGCATTAAAAGCATGGTTTAAAACCTAATGGCGTTTCCACATAAGCCATGAGGTTTTCCTGTATCATATGAAAAGTTCTGCTTCATTACTTACAAACACTATTTGAGGTCTATGATACCAAAGTTATAGTTCACCTGTGTACACAGGGAAGCAAGGTAGCATGTACAGTAAGTAGATAAATACAGATAGATTTCATTTTCACTAGATTTACAAAAGTTTTCTTTAAAAAATTTCACAATGTATCAAAATAATTTTAGAATATCCATAATACCCAAAATTCCACATACGGGAAACAATTCTTATACAAGATAAATATGCTTAATAATACCATATTGTATATTTTAAAGTTGCTAAAAGAATAGATCTTAAACGTTCTCAACACAAGAAAAAAATATAACTATGTGCAGTGATGAGTGTTAACTAGAAGTTGTGGTGATCCTTGTGCCATATATATATACACAGAGAATCATTATCTTGTATAGCTGAAATTAATATATGTCACTTATCTCTCAGTAAGAAAAAAAAAAGATGAATACAAAGTTGAGCATTAAGATTGTTTTCACATATTTTCATGCATAAACTCAAAAAATTAGAAAACTTCTATAACCAAATATTAGTTAAGAGAATTGTCTGGGACATATCTGTATGATATGGCATTCTAAACACTAAATATTTGTAAATAATATACAAGGAAGGAATTATAAAATAATATTATGCAAAAAGAAACAAGATAAAACCGTATATGTAAGCTGGTGAGTTTTTTATATATGTCTGTTCATATCTTTGACCTATATCTTTTATTTATCTTCCTCATCCATTTCTTCCTTTTTTCATACCTTCCTTCTTTCCTTCCTCTTGTCCTTTTTCCTTCCATCCTTTCTCTCTTTCCATCTATTCATCCAGCTATTCATCCAGATATCCATCAATCCATCCACCTTCTGACTATGGCACATATCAAGGATGGTTGTCAAAGAAAATGAAATACTTTTTTATTAAATTGTTTATAATTTTACTTTTCACTTTAAACATACATTGTTTTCTGTTTTAAGATAAAATACACAGTACCATTAAAAACAATAATGTCTGCTTGTAGTGCAGTAAAAAGACTTTCTTTTCACAGTTTTAAGGTTGTTATAGCCTAGATCATACTTGGCTAAAATAGAAAAATGCTTATCCTGACTCAGGAAAAAAAGGTAAAGGGACTGGGAATAGGTAGAATTGAGGATACGGAACTGAAGGAAATTTAAAAGGAAAAAAAGACAGTAGGTGGTAATAGGTTTCTTTGAATGAATAGATAGTTCTTCTTAGAGGAACGGGGAGTGAGGAATAATAATTTTGAGATGTACACACACACACACACATATATATATATATACTATAACTAAATAAGGATTATGTGTACTGTGTTAGCTCTATAAAAAAGAGTATATGAACCCTATACACTTTGTACTGAGAATTGCTGCCATCAGATTAATAGTATTCCCTGTTTAAAAATTTTATAAACCTCAGTTTTTCATTGAAAGTATACTTAGTTTAANTGAGATGTACACACACACACACACATATATATATATATACTATAACTAAATAAGGATTATGTGTACTGTGTTAGCTCTATAAAAAAGAGTATATGAACCCTATACACTTTGTACTGAGAATTGCTGCCATCAGATTAATAGTATTCCCTGTTTAAAAATTTTATAAACCTCAGTTTTTCATTGAAAGTATACTTAGTTTAATATACTATACTAACTTTTAATTGAAGTATAACTAATTTACGATATTATATATTAGTTTGAGAGTTCCTTGGACTACAAGAAGATCAAATCAGTCAGTTGTAAAGGTAATCAATCCTGAAAATTCACTGGAGGGACAAATGCCAAAACTGAAGCTCCAATACTTTGGCCACCTGATGTGAAGAGTCAGCTCACTGGAAAAGACCCTGATGCTGGGGAAAATGGAAGGCAAAAGAAGAAGAGGGTTGGCAGAGAATGAGATGGTTAGACAGCATCACCGACTCAATAGACAAGAACTTGAGCTAACTCTGGGAGGATAGGGAAGCCCGGTGTGCTGTAATCCATGAAGTCACAAAGAGTAAGACATGACTTAGTGAATGAACAGCAATATTAGTTTCAGGTGTGCAACACAGTGATTAAATATTTTTATAGATTTTACTCCACTTAAATTTATTATACAGTACTGACTGAATCTGCTGTATTGTAAATATATCCTTGTAGCTCGTTTATTTTATACATAGTGGTTTGTACTTTGTACTCTCCTATGCCTATCTGGCCACTCTCTCTTCCTCTCCCCACTGGTAACCACTAGTTCATTCTCTATATCTGTGAGTCTGTTTGTTTTTTTGCCATGTTCATTCATCATTAATTTTTATATTCCACATGGACCACGTTTTTCCCTGGGTACACGCTCAGGAGTGGAACTGCAAGGTCATATGGCAGCTCTATTTTTAGCTTCTTAAGGAAACTCCATAGTGTTTTCCATAGTAGCGACATCAATTCACATTCCCACTAGCAGTGTACTAGGATTCCTGTTTCTCCATATCCTTGCCAACATTTATAATTTGTAGACATTTTGCTTCTAGTCTNGCAGCTCTATTTTTAGCTTCTTAAGGAAACTCCATAGTGTTTTCCATAGTAGCGGCATCAATTCACATTCCCGCTAGCAGTGTACTAGGATTCCTGTTTCTCCATATCCTTGCCAACATTTATAATTTGTAGACATTTTGCTTCTAGTCTTTCTGATAGGTGGAAGGTAATATCTCATTGTGGTTTTGAATTGACTATTTTTATCATAGTACTTTGATGATTATAGTTTTGTAATATAGTTTGAAGTCAGAGTATGATACCTCCCACTTTATTCTTTATTCACAAGATTGCTTAGGCTATTTGGAGTCTTTTGTGGTTCCATATAAATTTTATTTTATTATTTTTTTTTTTAATTTTTTGTATTTATTTATTTTTTTACACGAACTCCCAAACATGAACCCCCCTCCCGCCTCCCACCGCACATCTTCCCTCCAGATCATCCCCATACACCAGCCCCAAGCATCCTGCATCCTGCATTGAACATAGACTGGCAATTCACTTCTTACATGATAGTATACATATTTCAATGCTATTCTCCCAAATCATCCCTCTCCCTCCCTCTCCCTCTCCCTCTCCTTCTCCCTCAGAGTCCATAAGTCCTTTTGTTTGTTGGGAGTTTTTTAATCACAGATTCAATTTCAGTACTTGTATTTGGTCTGTTCATATATATTTTTTTGTATTTCTTCCTGGTTCAGTCTTGAAGGATTGACCTTTTCTAAGAGTTTGTTCATTTCTTCTAAGTTGTCCATTTTATCGGCCTATAGTTGCTTGTAGTAGTCTTTTCCAGTTCTTTGTATCTCTCTGGTGTTGGTTGTAGCTTCTTCTTTTTCACTTCTAATATTTTTTATTTCGGTTTCCATAAAAGGAGCTTTGTGCTTCCTATACCCACATATCTGTTTCCTTCTTCAGATCTGGAAAGTTTTCAGCCTCAGTTTTATGAAATACATTTTGATCTTTTTCACGCTCTTCTTCTGAAGCCTCTATAATGGAAACATGGGTGCACTTGATGCTGTCTCAGAGGTTTCTTAAACTGTTCTCACTTTGTAGACTTATTTTTATTTCGGCTGTTCTGATTGGGTGATTTCCATTATCCTATATTTTATATCACTTCTGTGTCCTGTAGCACCATTTGCTGTTGTGCACCTTCCACTGTCTTTCTCGCTTCAGTTATTATATACTTAACTTCTGATCTTTAAAAATATTTTCTAGTGCCTTATTAAAATGCTGTGTTCATCTAACATTTTTCCCCAAAATTCAGTTAGTATTGTTATTACCAATGCTTTGAACTTTTTATTAGGTAAATTATTTATCTGTTTCTTTAGTTTTTTCAGGGTTTCTCTCTTATTCTTATATTTAAAACAATTTCTCTGTCTTCTCATCTTGCTTAACATTCTCTGTCTTTATGAAAGTATGTAAAATAGTTTCCTATCCAGGCCTTGAAGGTGTGTCCTCGTGTGGGAGCATTCTTACATAGTCCTTCTGTTTCCAGTGGCTATTGTGGGAGAGCCGGATCTGACAAGAACACAAGTCACATCTGCCTGCAGGGGGAGCTAGAAGCTAAACCCTTGGTAACCGTTGTGGCTGGAGAAGGAGGGGCTAGGCCTGACGGATGTGTGAGCAGGGATTCTCGCTGCTCAGCAGCCAGTACCCACCTACAGGGAGGCAGGGGTGGGCCCCAAGTTACTGGAGCCAAGCCCTGAAAGTTGGGCCCAAGCTGGCTCCATTTCCTCTGCTCTGCTCCCTTAAGCACTGGCACATTTACCCTAGAGGGCAGCAGTTCTCAAGCATGAGGGGCCAGAACTGGTGCCTGGTACAGGCCAGGGCCCATGCTGGGCTACTCCTGGCATACACCAGTCAAAGTTTCAGGCCACTCCCAGTATGCCACCTCCATGAGTGCTAGCAAGGATGGTCCTCTCCCCATTTGTATGCCATGTTGGATTTTACTCAGTTCTGTCCCTCAAACTGCACACTCTCCTTGGCATCAGTGGACCTTACCCTGGTGGGAATCTGTTCCACAGAGCAAAAATGGTTGGCGTAGGCACTTAGCTCAAGTTGAAATATGCCCTAGGGTGGTCGTAGGAAACCAGCCAGAGTCCTGATCCACTTCAAACTGCTTCCTTTGCTTTGTGTGGAAAGTAAGCAAGTTTGCGTGTCCTCTTCAAGATTTCCTGGTGGCTTAAATGGTAAAGATTCTGCCTGTAGTGTAGGAGATCTGGCTTAGACCCCTGGGTCAGGAAGATCCCCTGGGGAAGGGAATGACAACCTACTCTAGTATTCTTGCCTGGAGAATTCCATGGGCAGGGGAGCCTGGCGGTCTACAGTCCATGGGGTGGCAAAGAGTCAGACATGACTGAGCTATCAGCTAATAAGAACCAGTTTTAACATTTTCAGATATTTCGTGATATGATTGATAAGCACGCAAATCACTAAAATTAAATTTTATACTCTTACAGTTAAATAAATTACATTACAAACAAAAGTAATAAGTACTCAAAAGTCATGTCTTCTTAACTATTTTAATACATTTTACTCTCAGCTATGCTCTTGAAATTATTTATATCTATTGTATCCATTGGAGAAGGGAATGGCAACCCACTCCAATATTCTTGCCTGGGAAATCCCATGGACAGAGGAGCCTGGCGGGCTGCAGTCTCTGGGATCACAACGAGTCGGACACGACTGAAAGACTAACAACACAACTGTATCCTTGGTCTGGATATGCTATCTAATGGTGTGCTACTGCACATCTCTTTTCAGTTCCAGCTTCAGTGATGCCACAATGCAACTAGAAATCAATAACTGTGAAAGTGTTCATACCATGGAAGTAAATCAGCAAATTCTAAAAGAAGACTTTCATTTGTACCTTTCATCCCTGGAAATCTGGTTGTTAAATATTTACCAGCAACCACTGAACATATTATTTCTTTACAACTTCCTCTTTGTTCCCTAAGACATGTCCAAATATAACATATAACTGTATTTGTCTATCATCCATTTTTATACATGATGGTTCATGGAAAAATAAAAGAAAAATCTATCACAATCTACCTATTCCATATTTACTGAATGATGATAATCTTGGTACCATCCAGTGATACTGATGCTGTGGAGGATATAAGTAAGTAATGAAGTCACTCAGTTGTGTCTGACTCTTTGCGAGCCCATGGACTGTAGCCTACCAGGCTCTTCTGTCCATGAGATTTTCCAGGCAAGAATACTGGAGTAGGTTTCCATTTCCTTTAAGGACAAATAAAATATAGTCCCTGCCATTATGGAGGGGGCATAGAGAGATATTCAAGTATACACTGCTCCAGTATTGAAAATAATGCATGAATCCTAAGACTGCTTGGGGCATCCCAGGCGGTGCAGTGGTAAAGGATCTGCCTGCCAGTGCAGGAGATACAACAGACATGGGTTTGATCCCTGGGTTGCAAAGATAGGAAATGGCAACCCACTCCAGTATTCTTGCCTGGAAAATCCCGTGGACAGAGGAGCCTGGTAGGCTACAATCTATGGGGTCCCAAAGAGTCGGACACAACTGACTTCACTTTCACTTTTTCCAGTATTTTTGCCTGGGAAACCCCATGGACAGAGGAACCTGGCAGGCTACTATCCTTGGGGTTACAAAGAATTGGCTGCGCACAACACGAACAAGATTGCTTAATGTTTAAAGTGTCTTTGTAAGCAATATTCCTCATTTGATTCTCACAAACCTCAGAAAGCAAACAAGCAAACTGGTATTGTAAGTCTCAACAGAGATCAAGAACAATGCAGAGATAAAAGTAAAATCCAGTCTACCTCCTTTAAATATCTGACCTGTGCCATTTGTATTCTCTACTGCTAAAAAACATTTTAGGAAGGATTTCCAAATTTCATCTGCTAGATTCCCTGGTGGCTCAGACGGTAAAATTGGCTGCCTACAATGTGGGAGACCCAGGTTCAGTCCCTGGGTTGGGAAGATCTCCTGGAGAAGGAAATGGCAATCCACTCCAAAATTCTTGCCTGGAAAATCCCATGGATGGAGGAACCTGGTAGGCTACAGTCCATGGGGTCGCAAAAAGTTGGACACAACTGAGCGACTTGACTTTACTTTAGACTCAATAAAACTATACCTGGATACACTGAGCTTTCCCAAGTAAACCTCAAAGGCCTATTATGGCAATCTTAAAATTGCCGGTCCATTTTACAAAGTACAAGCACGCAGTGATTCTCTAACTCTGGATTCTCATAGCCAGGACCGGTGGATTGACAGAAGACACACACTGCTACCCTTGAATCTGACTGTGCTTCGAGTATCTGGACACTGATGGACACATATAGTCTCCAGTCCCAAATGAAAAGCTATGAAGTGAAAAACATTCTTTCAAACAGGACTGCTAAAAGAGACAAGATGCATCTAACGGGAGTGAGGAAGAGACAGGCTGTAACAGCATGAAGAGAACCACAGGAATAAAATAATGCTTGAGAAGCCAAAAGCTCAGTCAGATTGATGATTTTAAATTGGAAAGGGAAAATATGTCACTTGCAAAAAATTGAATCAATCTGTATTTTTGTTTTTAAAGAATGTTCAGTAGATTTCTGTTGGAAAAGTTATACAAAGGTTCAAAGAGACATGGATGCATAGTTAGTCTCAGACCAAATCAGTCCAAATATATTCCAGATAATTTAGTATAAGTTGATTCACACCACTATAAATGTAAATGCAACAACTAGAAAATTCATACAAAGTAAAAATGGAGTCACTGTTATTCTTGTTATTTTATTTTTTTTAATGTATCCTTACACTCTTTCTCCTTTGGTAACCTTAACTTTTTAACTTTATCTCTTTATTTGATCATTATATAGAACACGACTATAAAATATACTGCAGTTTCTGGTTGACTCAGTACCCAAGAGATTATTGGACATATGCAGCAAATATGTCATGTTATGACATCAAAACATTTCTTTTTTCCCCAGCTTAAAAAGCAATTGACAACCCAAGTCTATCAATCAGGAAGATGAGGTTTTTTCATGGACTCTCCAATAAATTTTCTCTCCTTAGACAAAATACTTAAGAAATTTCACTTGACGGGGAAGAAGGGAATGCAGTATAAAAAGAAATGTGAATGAGATAATCTAAGTAATGATATCTGTTTGTAGAGTATCCTTGTTTATTTACTTTGTCCTATTTCAGTTCTTCTGTATCTGTATTATCATCCTCTTTTCCTTTAGCTCCAAAATTCTGCTTCATAATCTAAAGGGTATATGACTTCATTGAGAATTATGCCAGGAATGAGCCAATACTAAAGTGGTTACTGGATAGACTCTCTCAGGGGTGTGGGAGCAGAATGAAACTTTGATAACTACATGGGCAGAGGGGCAGCAAGCCTGCAGAACATAATGGTAAAACGCAGACTTTGAAGCCTGGCTAGTCAAGGCTATAGTTTCTCCAGTAGTCATGTATGGATGTGAGAGTTGGAGCATAAAGAAAGCTGAGCGGCAAAGAATTGATGCGTTGAATGGTGGTGTTGGAGAAGACTCTTCAGAGTCCCTTGGATATCAAGGAGATCTAACCAGTCCATCCTAAAGGAAATCAGTCCTGAACATTCATTGGAAGGGCTGATGTTGAAACTGAAACTCCAATACTTTGGCCACCTGATGCAAAGAACTGACTCATTTAAAAAGACCCTGATGCTGAGAAAGATTGAAGCTGGGAGAAGAAGGGGACGACAGAAGATGAAATGGTTAGATGGCATCACCGACTCAAAGAACATGAGTTTGAGTAAGCTCCGGGAGTTGGTGATGGACAGGGAAGCCTGGCGTGCTGCAGTCCATGAGGACTTTAAGAGTCAGACACAACTGAGTGACTGAACTGAACTGAAGACTACCCTTGTTTAAATCTGTTTCCTCATCTGTAAAAAGGGCCAATAAGTGTACCAATTTTAGTAGGATTAAATAGTTAATACCTATAAAAAATCCTATAACTGCCAGAACAGAGCCAATTCCATATAAATTATATATATATACACACACACACCAGTTAATGCCATATAAATTATATATTTATATAGATAATGACATGTAAATTACATATGTAGATATAAAAGTCAATCATCATATATATGTATATGGATAGTTATGTAATTTTGGGGAAGGCAATGGCACCCCACCCCAGTACTCTTGCCTGGAAAATCCAATGGACGGAGTAGCCTGGTGGGCTGCAGTCCATGGGGTCGCTAACAGTCGGACAGACTGAATGACTTCACTTTCACTTTTCTCTTTCATGCATTGGAGAAGGAAATGGCAACCCACTCCAGTATTCTTGCCTGGAGAATCCCAGGGATGGGGGAGCCTGGTGGGCTGCCGTCTATGGGGTCACACAGAGTCGGACACGACTGAAGTGACTTAGCAGCAGCAGCAGTTATGTAATTTGCAATAACCACTTAAAATGGAAGTTGACTTTAATCAAATCGATGATTTTGTTTTAGAATTAGGAGAGAAGTAAGAATTTAATGGTATTTGCCTCATCACTTTTAGAGATTAATATACTGACCTAGGGGCTATCGAAGGCCATTTCTTTAAATGAAATTCAGGAAAACTTTTCAAATAAGGGCATTAATTCTCTTATTAGTTACCAATGATGCATGAAAATGACCTAAAAACTGTGACTTAACCATAATAATTTCTTACCTCTTACAGTTTCTATGGGTTAGACGTTCAAAATCGACCTAGTTGGGTGGTTCCGACTCAGGGTCTCTAATTAGATAGTGAAACGTCTGCTCAAGCCGAATCATTTGAAAGCTCAGCTGGTGCTAGGAGCCCACAGGTGGTTCAAACAAGGATGGAAACTTGGTACAGGTGTTGGTGGCTTTCAGACCCCCTCCACAAGGGCTTCACCACAGGGCTACTTGAGGATCCTCAGGCCATAAGTTAGCTTCTCTTAGACATAGCAAGAGCCCCAAAATAAATATGCAATGCCTTTTAAGGTCAACTTTCAGAAGATACAGTCATTTCTGTCAAATTCTGTTACTCCTATGGGTCAACTCAGGTACGATGTGTGAGGGCCCTACACAAGACCATAAATAAATAGCTCCCAAGACCCTGTCTTGGGAAGCAAGGGTCTTGGGAGCTATTTTCGAGGATGGCTATCACACTAATAAATAATCATTTCTCCTAAGGGCTGATTTAGACATGTGATCTACCCATCTTGTCTATTTATACTGTAGGACAATATATTTATTTCTAAATAAACATTTATTGAAGACTTACATGTCAAGCAAAATGTTACACATTTGGTTCCATGAATCAAAGAAAACAAAGATGCAGGAGTGTAGAGAAGCCAGATGCTTTTATAATAACCCAGCAGAGCTGGTGATGCAATACACTTGACAGTACCAGTAAAAAGAGGAGATATCTTGCCTGTTATCTCATGACATTGGTTAGTTTAAGTTAGTTCCTCAGATTTTGAGTGATTCTAAGTTAAGGTATAAAGTTTAGAGCCTGGTTATAAGGACAGAATCACTCTATGGAATAATGGTAATCCCACCAAGTCAGAGATACTTTCTGATGCTTGGGCTCAAAACTCAGAAAACAACCAATGTGTTCATACTAACCTACAAAGAGTAAGGACCGTGACTGAATTCACCAGGGTGCCATATGCAGGAAGTGAAGGAAAAATAACTTAAATTTTTGAGGGGTTATTATGTGGAAGAAAAAAGGAACTATAAGTCACATGGAGATGGATTTCTGTTCAATAAGGATAATTTTAAAGTGATTTGATTGGCTATAGCTTACATGGTTGCCTTATTTGGAAAAGCCTAGCTGGCTGTTTGTGATTGGTCATTCTTAAGTTTCTTTTTCTGATTCAAGTGCCTTGACATTGGCTTGGGTTTTGATTTGCTTATGCAGACCACCAAAGTATTAAAGCCAACTCAGTTGAATGGTCTTATTTAATTTTTATGTAATTCTGTATATCATCTATCTAAATGTGCATATACACTATATATAATCTGTCTCTTATACACATCTAGATGTGTATAAGAGACAGTGTGAGANCATATACACTATATATAATATATTATATATATATATATAGAGAGAGAGAGAGAGAAAGAATAGATATATGTCCTTTGCATGTTCCCTGTATGTTCCACTGTTTGTTTTAAAAACAATAAAATGAAATTTAAGTATGCATTATGAAAACTATAGGAGCTGAGCTTCTTATGACAATCAAGCCAATTCTCCAATGCATTCAGAGATACATACTACGTTAGTGAAATAAAAATCTTCCAAAAACTTAAGTGGCACAAGTTTCATTTACAATAAAGATTGGACTCCCTGCCAAACTTGTCTTTCAAAAATCTAGTAAATGAGACAAAGACTTCTCCAAATTCCCTGACACCAGGCTTACACTGTATCTCCAATTTCAGAAAGGGGAGAGAGGGTAGAGTTATTTGGATTGCAGCATAGCTGCTAAATGGACTTGAACTGCAATCATCTTCTAATAAAAATATCATTAGCACATTTCAAATGGTAGGATACCTAATATCACTTCACAATTCTTATTTAATTACCTTTTTCCTCCTCAAAATTCTAATGAAATGATTCTGTATTTACATATCTTTAATGATGTTTCAATCATCCATTATGAATATAGGCAATTTGCAACTTTTATTCAACATACTCATATGTGCACTGTTTATGAATTCCAACGTTTATTAGATAATTGACTAATTAAATCTTGTTTAGAGCTGAATTTGTTAAGCATGCCCCATAGAATTCATTTTTATTCCACTTCAATTCTGAAAGGCCTCCATGTTCTCTACTGTAAAACTCTGAATAAAAAGCCCTTATCCTCTAAGAGCTGTGGATTCCCACCAAGTTGATGAATGCATTTATCCTATTTCACTAACATCCCATGGATAATAAATACTAACAGCAGTAAGTCTTCATAGGATATTTGAATTCACCTGGGTGTTATCATTTACTGACTCTTGGGATTGCAATGACATGAGGGCAATTAAATGTTGCTTTGTCCCAGGCCACTACACCAGAATATTCTGGTTCATCATTTAGAAATTCTTTTATTTAGTTTATAAACACACATGATATTATGACAATCACTGAGGTTATGTAAGATATTTAGAAAGATAAGAAGGCAAGAGTCTTTGGAGAAATAAGTCTGAAAGTGCTGTGGTTTCTTTGCTTTGCTTTTATAGAATATAAGATTCCATATTTCTGTAAGTAGTAAGGGGAATTTGTCAAGCTTGGATAACTAATTCCATATTTAAATGTATTTAATTATCCAATACACAGCTGATTTTCTAAACTGTCCACACTGAATTTGCTGAATAAATGTTACAAATGAACTATATGAGGAATGATTGAAGTATTTTAAAATGTAAATACTTTCATATCTTGAGAGAAGAAAAAGTGAAACTGGAAACAATAATAGAACTTCTTAATAGCTTTCTCCTGAAACTTTGCCTGTAATGACATCAAGCGACATCCCCAGTGACTACCTATCACTTAACACCAGTCTTTTTCTTACAGACCAGCTGAAACAGCTTTTACAGAGAAAAGACACAGTGTTCTTTGATCACTGCCAGTAGCATCAGGGTCACATCAAAGGTTCATCTGGGGCTTTGAATCCTCTTAAGATTAGACACACATTTTCAAACAGTAGCAGACTTCCAGCTCCTATTAATTTTTTTCTTTTATAAATGCTATATTCCCACCAGCTATATCAAGCCATAATAATTTCAGTCACTGTCATTTTTTTTAGACATGTTATCTTCTAGTATTTATATCTGACAGTAGATAATGTGAAGAATTATTTTGATAGACTCCATGTGGAATGGATTCACAGGTAAAGACAGGTACACATCCACTTAAGATCATGTTTATGTTAAAATGTGAGAAATAATTGTATGATAAGCCATGTCCCCTCAATAATCCTTGAGAATACAACTGAATGCCTCAACCAGTTTGTAGACTTTGTTTTTATTTATTTTTAACTTCCTTTATAATACTTTTGTCCAGTTATCCATTATTACTATTCTAGACATCTTATGATTAGTTCAGAGTTTTTGACACTTTAAGAATGCTTACCACAATGTAAGCAGAATTGCTTTTGTTCACTATCTGTAGTACTTGATTTACTTATATCAACTTTTTCTTTTCCAAATGAGAATTCTTGCTCTAACTCTAGAACTTCAGAAGTGATATGTTATTAAATATCTCTTTATGGGAAACCTTATAAAACTATAGTTAATTATCTTCAAGTATCTATTTGTATATCTCAACAATATCTCCACTGGTGTTTAGTGAGTCAATTCTACCTTATTTTAAAATGTATGTTTATTTTTCCTTTTTGATAATCTATAAAATATTTAATGTGTGTTACTTGCTTAGTCATGTCCAACAGTTTGCATGGACTGTAGCCAGCCAGGCTCCTCTGTCCATGGAATTCTCCAGGCAAGAATACTGGAGTGGGTTGCCATTTCCTTCTCCAGGGGATCTCCCTGACCCAGGGATCAAATCCAGGTCTCCTGCACTGCAGGCAGATTCTTTACCACCTGAGCTATACAGATATAGTAGTCCTTCACTAAATATAAAAGCAAACTAAACAGTTCATCTAATCTCAGTAAGTTCATAGTCTAAAATATAAAAGTAAGTATAATAATTCTCAGAAAAGAAAGTATATTTTAAGTACATATAGAGTCAATCGGGAATCTTCCAATCTCTTGTTCCCATTTGAGAAAATTAGGTAAGAATAGTGGAATATTCAGCTTTTAGATGTAACATCTTACAAGTAGATGGCTGAGTCAAGCCATGTATCAGGAAAAAGATCCTTTCAGGCAGAAGGAACATAAATTGGGAACAGACATAAAGTAAGAAACTCACAACAGAGAAGTCATCTGTAGTATAGTTGGATATTGTTAGACCCAAGATGATGGCATCCTGCTGCTGCTGCTGCTGCTGCTGCTGATGCTAAGTCACTTCAGTCGTGTTCGACTCTGTGCAACCCCATAGATGGCAGCCCACCAGCCTCCCCCGTCCCTGGGATTCTCCTGGCAAGAACACTGGAGTGGGTTGCCATTTCCTTCTCCAATGCATGAAAGTGAAAAGTGAAAGTGAAGCTGTTCAGTCATGTCAGATGCTTAGTGACCCCATGGACTGCAGCCAACCAGGCTCCTCCATCCATGGGATCCTAGAAGAATGCAAACTTCAATCAACCTTTCCTGGTTTTGTGAATAGAATGGGAACTACTACTCACAAAACCCTTTCTGAAAGATGTTCAGAGATTGAGAGAAATAATGAATATACTAGTATATATATACTCATATATATCCATATATAGATATATATGAATATACATATTTATATATGAATATATGCATTATAGTAAATTATTTATGGTTCAGCAAAAGCAACTGAAGCAATTACCTTCTAGGTGCATGCAAGAATCATGCAAGAATATCTCTGAAACACTACAGCATTGTAGAACTTCCTTTTTGAAACAGGTAACAAGTTTAAAGGAAACATCAGCTTTCTCCTCTTTATAAGAGCATCATAACTGTTTATGGCAAATTTATTCCTGCCCTGTATAAATAACTCTTTGTGATCATTTATAGATTGTTTCCACAAATTTTTCTTAAGTATTTACAATATATGTGGCATACTTGTGAAAACAGTTATTAAACACACATGCACAACTGAATATAATACATTTTGAAATAGTTTGCAAAACATCTGGGAGAGAGAAAATCATGGAAAAATATACATGAAAAAAATAATATTTATATGAGTGCTATCCTGAGTGCCTGAGAGAGTTCAGTTAAAGAAGTCATTTTTCTGCTGGAAGATTAAAATGAAGCCATGAATGAGAGGTTCTACAGATACTAGTTGTTGCCATTGTAATTATTGTACATTAATTCAGGTTTCAAAAAGACATCTACTGATACCTATCAAGCATGTGTATTCTTTAGGGATTTTTATTTTCTTGTATTAAAAAAAAAATTTCTGAAGTATTTCCCCTTAAGACATACTTCTCTTATTCCATCTTAAATTTCACACGCCTCAAATCCAGAATGTCCACACAGTTAACTTCCCTAAAGGGATCAACAACTGAATTAACTTGACAAAAATTATAACAGATATTCAGACTCATTGAGGCCAAATGAAAACAGCTCTAAATGATTGCTCTCCTTCTAGCTACCATGAAAAGCTCTGTTGCTATGAAGAAAAGCTCTCTTTCTCCAAGCAAAAACTCCATTTAAAATCCAGTGATATAGTTTTGGTTGGGTCCCCATTGATGGCTCAAGCCTTTCCCAGGAAGTTCTAGGATTCTAAATGTAAATTGCCACGCTACAGAAAACATATTAGTATCTGCCTAGCAGAATTCTAAAACAAGCATATTTTTTCTTCTCTTCTTTGACAAATGATGTATTAGAGAGGGAACTAAAGGCCATCCTGTAAAAAAAAAAAAATTCTTTCAAGAGAAAGTCCATGTGACAACTGTTCAGTATTCTTAGCAAAATGAGAAGCTTTGCATATTTAGACAACTGGTCAATCCTCTAGGACACTTTCTTCCTGCTGCCTATAATTTATATGTTGCTATAATTTATTAATGTCCAATGAAGTGATGGACACAGTCATGAGCAGCTCTTAATATTACTAATCTACATTTTATAGACAAAGAAACTGAGATTCAGGGGTTTTGGATGACTAGCCTAACAGCAACTAGCAGAAGTTAGCAGGGCTTTCTCTGGTGTCTCAGTGGTAAAGAATCCATCTGACCATGCAGGAGATGCAGGTTCAATCCCAGATCTGGGAAGATCCCCTGGAGAAGGAAATGGCAACCCACTCCAGTATTCTTGCCTGGAGAATTCCATGGAGAGAGGAGCCTGACCAGCTATAGCCCATGGGGTCGCAAAAGAGTTGGGCACAACTCAGTGACTAAACAACAGCAAGAGATCAGAGGAGGGGATTCAGAACTAAGTTGAAATTTTCATACTGATAGCCCATGGGAGTATCCTGGTGAACCCCCACTTTACATCTTTAGGCTGTCATCCTTCCCTTCTCACGTGTGTTACTGTGGAAAATCCACTTAACCAGGACCTGTGGCATAAGAAAATCAAAGAACCCTGGCTTTACAATTCAACCATCTGGCCTAGTGTGATATGTAAACCTTTTGGATTATACCCCGCTACACCGAACAGGTGGAGAAGGCAATGGCAGCCCACACCAGTCCTCTTGCCTGGAAAATCCCATGGGCGGAGGAGCCTGGTGGGCTGCAGTCCATGGGGTCGCGAAGAGTCGGGCACGACTGAGTGACTTCACTCACTCACTCACTCAAAGAGGGGCTGACTTAAACCTGTGATTAATGTGTGGTATGTGTATTCATAGCTGAGCATCACAGGTTTTTTAAGAGTATCATGGCTACGTTTCCTTTGGAGAGAAAATTTTAGAGTAGGGGGTGAGTTGGAGAAGTAAACTATGTATTGCAGGGACTAGGGAGATTGCCATAAAAGCAGAGTTTCGGTATTTTGCAGAATTCGTGCTTAAGCAACTAGGACTCTACAGTTTGCCAGTAAAAAAGAACTAATAGTGTATTTTTTAATCTGGCAGAAAAGCATGCCATTAACAACCTTTGCTAGAAATTTATTTTCCTTTTTTACCTCCTGGGAGTCTTTTATACCCTAACATCTTTTTTTCCTTTCCTGAATATAGCCAAAAATTGGCATTAAACTTAGGATGTTTCAACATTTATTTATGTCATGAGCATACCAAGGATTCTGAATTGATAAATGGAACCTCTTTATCTGTTTGGGTTAATCGTATCTTGTTAATAAGAGTTAGGTGGTAGGAAATCTTCAATTATAGAAGATAAATCTATATTCTGGAGATTGAATCTCCTCACTCATAGAGTCTCATCCAATGGTGTAAGTTCTCTTGGCCACATAATCAGCATACCTGCTTATACAAAAAACTGAGATCTACACCATGAAATTGGAACATAATTGGTAAAATCAATTTCTTGAGTAATGTCACAGGAGGATAAAGATCTATCAAGGAAGAAGAAAATAAATGTGATTCAATAGTGCAAATAGCCATGATATTTCCTTAAAAAAAAATAAGCTTATACATGGGCTGTCAGTGTTTAATTAAAACACAGTGAAACAGTGCATAACTCTTTATAACAATTTTCTCATGGCAATTATTTCCCTTACATAGGGTCAGTTGTACATCTTAGGTAAAGTCTTACTCAGAAATTCAATTCTAGAACTATAGTACAATTTGCCATACTGCAGTTTACCATTTAACAACATAATTTATGTGTGGAAAATAAAGACATTCTTTACTTGTTCTAAGTCACTATCTCCATATGGCCCATGAAAACCATATTATATTGAAATTAGGGCACATAGCATAAAAACAGTGACTCTGACACTAAAGTTCTGCTTGTTCTGAGAAATACAACGCCCCACTCTTTCACTCTTTCCTCATATCTTTTGTTTTAGCCATTACAAATCATTTTTAAGTTCCAAACACACTCATATTTGACTTCCTACCTTTGCATGAGCTATTCCAATTTCTTGACACAATCCCTTTAATTGGCTAACTACTACCCACCTAGAGTTTTTATCAGCAACCAATTGGCTGAAGCATACCTCCTTTCATTTTTAGCACGCTGTGTTATACCTAATATGATAACTATTCAATATTATAACTCAGATTACTTTGTTCGTCTCCACTTTCAGATTTAAAAATATCTAAAAGTAGAGAAAAACTTAATTTTACTTCACCTAGAGTTTTTCTTCACAGTAAGCATCAGTTGAATCCATTCCAGTATTCTTGCTGGGGTAATCCCATGGACAGAGGAGCCTGGTGGACGACTGTCCATAGGGTCTGACATGAGTGAATGACTGATCATGCACACATGAGTCAGGTGACTGGATAAATGTATGAAACAACTGACAGATAAGAGTGAAAGAATGAATAAATAGGTGAATATTAGAAAAAAAATCACATTATGTTTATTGGCAATCTCAGCTCACATTTAACGTAAGCTGTGCTACTGACAAAAATCCTTAATGGTCTTTATTTCCAGTCTAACCCAAGTGGAAACATAATAGGCATTGGTGTATATTTCCATTAAATTGCACCTCGTTGGATTTAACATATTATCCCAGATCAGTGATAATTAAATTTTAATCTTCAGAGGAATCACTTGAGTAAAAATTTTAAAATCTCATATTTGTGGTCCTCTCATTACATTCCCTAACTCAGTTGGTCTGGGATATGGTCAAGAATCCTGGAGGAGAAAATGGCAACCCTTTCCAGTATTTGTGCCTAGAAAATCCCATGGACAGAGGAGCCTGGTTGGCTATAATTTATAAGGACACAGAGAATTGGACACAACAGCAACTGAGCACACACACATGAATGGTCAAGAATTCTGACTTAAAAAAAAAAAAAAAAAAGGGGATACTTCAAGTAAACTTCATGTAAATGATCCAGAAGTCTTATTTTAATAAACACTCTTCTACTGAATCATCTTACTTTTTTTTTTTTTTTTTTNCACACATGAATGGTCAAGAATTCTGACTTAAAAAAAAAAAAAAAAAAAGGATACTTCAAGTAAACTTCATGTAAATGATCCAGAAGTCTTATTTTAATAAACACTCTTCTACTGAATCATCTTACTTTTTTTTTTTTTTTTTGCATTTACTGTCATGGCTAAACTTATTCCACCCTAAAAATATGAGTGCACCTTGCATTTTATTGTACAAGACACTGATTCTACGTAAGAAGTTCAGGACAGACTATGGAGGGAGAACAAGGTGATTCTTTCTATAAAAATTACCTTGGGCCATCAACATGGTTGAAACTCAAAAGCCTGTCTACAGATCCATCCCTTAGTTCCCCAACTTATTCACAAGTATATGTTGAGAGACTGACCATGTCAGATGAGGGCCTCAGCCTCATAAACTCTGTATTGACTTACTTTCTCTAATCAATCTATATCTTCATAATAAAGAGAAGAGATAGGCTTGGTGGGACAAGTTCTAGCCTCCTTACACTCACATAAATTTAAATTGCTAATCTTTATTTAAGGTAAGCATAAAGCAGCCTTTAAAAAATTGTTCTAGAATTTTCCTAAGAATACAAACGAAAATTTCTCCCCTCTTTAATATATATATTAAATCTTCTTTTAAACTTAAGAAGCAAAGCACTAATATTTTCACTCTTTAAATAAGAAATCAGAGAAATTTAAATTCAAAGAAATAAGTAGTAGAACTTGATCTGGGGTAGTCTACTTCCAGAGTTTGTGTCCATTCTTCCATTAGATCCTTGGGAAAGAGAAGGTATTAGCAACAATAAATCTGTGTCTACCAACAGTACCCCTGGAAGCCCTATTATTTATAATAGTCAGAAACACACCAAAATGAATCAACTGATGATGAATCTGAGGAGCACAGCTTTGAACAAAGACGAAGTCTACACATATGCCCTTGGTCAATCAAGGCAGAGTGTTGTGTGTGCCCAGTGAGACAACACATGAAGGAACTACTTGGCACCTACCATGCATCAAACCTTGGTCTTACCAACAATGATTTCATCATTGCAGGCATACAAATGATAAGACAGTGCACCTGTCTTCGTCACTTATAACCTATTAAGGAAGAAAGATGAATAAACAAGACATCATGACTGCAAATATGAGGTCCCACATGGACCTTTAGAGAACCTAGAGATTAATACCAACCAGACAGATCAGGATAACGTCATGAAGAAGATAGTATATAAACACGCCAGGAATGGTAATAAAGTAGCAACTCCACGTTATGCAAGTCTCTACTCTGTTAATCTGTGAGGTTTTCTGTCTAGTGACCTCCCTCAGCAGGAAGAAGCTAAGGATTCAATTTCATTTTAATTGCATTAAATCCCAGAAGATTGGAAAATTGCAAATTCAGTCCCTGAGTGAAAAGATTGTACTAGTATCAGCCTTCATGCTTAACTGAAGCAAATACAAAATCCACTAATTAGCAGAGGCGAAAAGAATAATTTAAGACTTTATTTAATTGAAAGCTCATAACTTACAACACAACAATTATTTAATTAGATCATCCTTATATTAATCTCTCTCTCTTACACTTACAAATTACATCAAGTTAGCTCACCGTACTTAGGGATTTAACAGTTTTCTGATCTCATTTTTGTAGGAATATCCATTGTTCTACATATTTAGGAATTGAGTTCTACAGATTCTACCTTGAGTACCCAATATAAAGGGAAAAACTCAAGGGCAATTATATAAGGGTAAAACGGGATTTCAACATTTGACTGCTATTTATTCTTCCAAAACTTCCTATCCTCAAACTCTCAACTCTTGTAGTGGAATTATAAGTTATTTGAACTCTAATTGTTAAAAATATAAACATATTTTCCAACAGAGGGAACTTCTCTTTGCCCATAAATACCCGAAGTAAAGTCAAAGTCACTCAGTCATGTCCGACTCTTTGCAACCCCAGGGACAGTAGCCTGACAGGCTCCTCCGTCCATGGAATTCTCCAGGCCAGAATACTGGCGTGGGTAGTCGTTCCCTTCTCCAGGGATCTTCCCAACCCAGGACTGAACCTGGGTCTCCCACATCGCAGGTGTATTATTCTTTACTGTCTGAGCCACCAGGGAAGTCCTAAATACCAGAAATATATGTGGAATTATCTTTAGAGACCTTTTGCATAGAGAATGTTCCAAGGAAAAGCAACTTCTCTGTAACATATGGCATGTTTGCCAAGTTCTTTGCTATTCAATCCACTGTTGGTGCTCTCCTGTAGGTCCATGTTGATATTTCTTATGTTTTAACCATATATTAGTGAGCACTTGCTTCCCGGGTTGTGCTAGTGGTAAAGGACCTGCCTGCCAATGCAGAAGACACAAGAGAGTCCCTGGGCTGGGAAAATCCTCTGGAGGAGGGCCTGGCAATCCACTCCAGTATTATTGCCTGGAGAATTTCATGGACAGAGGAGACTGGCAGGCTATAGTTCATCGGGTCACAAAGAATCAGACACAACTGAAGCAACTTAGCACGCATGCACACACCCAGTGAACATTTGTATGCACAAATCTGTGTGTTAGTTGCTCAGTATAACCCAAACATAGTTATACTTCCTTGCTGTTTGTCTACAGTTAGAATATTTTTTATTATTTTTGCCCTATCATTATCACTTTGTAACAGGAAGCATTTTGCCATGGCCTTTGCAGAATGTTTGTCTTCTTTTCACTCACATAACTCTCTCCTTCTCTTTCTCTCTCTGAGAGGTGTCTGGGATTTAACAGTGATCCAAAGATTAATGATGCATAATTATGAAGTCAGTAGGAGGGACAGGGAATTTCAGTTTGCAGGACATTTCAACCAAATATGATAATCATGATGATTGAGAGCTTAGTTTCAAGAAGATGCCTGAGAAGAAATGCTGTCTGGGATGAGAAATAATAACTGATTCAACAGGTGAAAGGATGGGAGAATCTGGGGGGTCAAAATGAAGCAGCCCAGCATTGCACTACAGTCCAGGAAAAAGAACGAAGTCTAGAAGTGAAGTTTGGCTTATTTGAAAAACCGAATTAAAAAAACCTCTGTGATGAGGGAGGGAGGCCCGTAAGGGAGGGGATATATAGAGATAGTTGTGACTGATTTGTGTTGTCATATGGTAGAAGCCAACACAATATTCTAAAGCAATTATCCTCCAAGTTAAAAATGAATCTCTAAATGTGCATCGAATGTAGAATAAATAAAAGTGATACCCAGCAAGAGACAAAATGCACAAATAAATAATGAAGAGATCAGAAGACCAGATCATGGATGACTTCTTACGAGTTTGGACTTGATACCCAAGCACTGGGAAAAATCTTCAGTGTCTCTGTAGTCCCCTATTAATTATGTTTCTCTCTTGTTCTATTTGTGTGATAGTTATTGTTGACAAGTATTATCTCCTTTATGCAATATACTCTCTTTCAAAGTATGGTTTATGTCAGATTCATCACTGTTTTCATCTGCATAGCACAAGACTTATGATACATATATTTCTCAATTCACAGTTGACCTTCACAGGTGTTATCTCATTAAATTCTCATCATAACCTTTTGAGAATGGCTTACTCATTGCTCCCTATCTTCAAATAAAGTAACTGAGTTACAGAAAAATTAAATCACTGATAAATGGAAAATCTAGGATAGGAAAACTAGGAATTCTGTTGGCAACTTAGAAATGCTTTATATCTATATCAATAATTTAACCACTAGCCACAAGTGATTATTAAGCTCTTGAAATGTGGCTAGTACAACTGAAAAATAGAATTTTAAATTTTATTTAATTTAAATCAAATTAAATTTAAATAGCCCCCTACCTAGGAACTGCCATATTGGACAGCAAAGCTCTATGTCATGATATCTCGTCACTATTGCTTATTAAATGGGTACTCAATAAGCACATGAGTAAACTGGGGGATTATTCCATCATTTTGCTATTTATACATTATTTTGGATTCTATATCAGTTACAGCCTTAAAATATTTTGTTTATAGATCTCAATGAAACCAGTATAATTTTTTACTATGCCAAGCCAAAAAAAAGTGTTCTTTCATAACTGACTTTCCTCATGAAGACATGTATGCCTTAAGTTTTCAGAGCACTGTTGTAACAACAGTTTAATATATTTGAAATGAGTTTATTATATGTCAACTATAAGTTTTTAAAAATTAATAATATTCTTATGAATGCTTTTGTTTTTTCTTTGTTAGCCAGAATATCACATTCTCCATGCATTCTATGACAAGTAAGTCAATAAATACATGCTAAGTATATTAGTTTGCTAGGGCTACCATAAGAACCTACCACACATCCAGTGATTAAAATAATAGACATTTCTCTTCTCAGAGTTCTGGAGGCTGGGAGTCCAAGACCAAGCTGTCTTCAGGGTTAATTTCCTTTGAGGCTCTCTCCTTGGCTAGCGGATGGTTATCCCTCTGGGGATACCACTTTTGGTCACTCTGTATGTCTTTATCTCTTCTTCTTATGAAGATGAAAATTCATTGTTAGATNTGGAGGCTGGGAGTCCAAGACCAAGCTGTCTTCAGGGTTAATTTCCTTTGAGGCTCTCTCCTTGGCTAGCGGATGGTTATCCCTCTGGGGATACCACTTTTGGTCACTCTGTATGTCTTTATCTCTTCTTCTTATGAAGATGAAAATTCATTGTTAGATACCTCTTCAAAGACCCTAACTCAAAATACAGTCACATCTGGGGTTGATTAACTCAAAATACAGTTACTGGGGTTGATTAAGTCTTCAACATAAGAATTTGGGGAATGGGGCACAATTCAGCTCATCACATTATCCTTTTGGACCCTCTATTTCTTTGCTTTTTTCCAGGCACCTCTGAAGAGGGGTCTGAGAACAAAATTAGAGAGCATTAAATCATTTTTATAACTATTATGCACTTTTTAAGTGTATAGTCTAAAGCAAGAAGTGCTTGATTTCAGACAAAGCACTTATCTTCTTCAAATCTTCATATGAAGAAAATTAGTGGAAAATGCCAGAGGCCAATCATTAATTTCCAACAAGCATTTTAAAGTACAATGGACTGCAATTTTTTATCAGGGTTTTTAAAATGTTAATCATTTTATTTTCTATATTAAAAATGCAATTATCATTAAAATTAATCCTGCAGGCTAAACATTTTTAAAATTTCTTCTTTAAAATGTACTTCTGATTTTAACATTTGCTTTCTTAGCATAAGTTTCAACCCATGAAATAACGGAAACTTGCTTTCTATGCGAGTAGTGGGTTTTTTTTTTTTTTTTAACTTTTGCAAACTTAAAAGGCACAGGTTTATAAGTAATGCCATAAAAGACTGGCCTCATAAAACACTAACTTGTGTTAATTTTGTCACTTGTTTTCAATCACTAAGCTGTGTCAGACTCTCTGTGACCTCATGGACTGCAGCACACCAGGCTTCCATGTCCTTTGCTATCTCTTGGAGTTTGCTCAAACTCATGTGCACTGAGTCAGTGATTCTATCTAACCATTTCATCCTCTGGTGCCTTCAGTCTTTTCCAGCATCGGCGTTTTCTGCAATGAGTCAACTCTTCGCATCCGGAGGCCAAAATATTGGAGCTTCAGCATCAATCCTTTCAATGAATATTCAGGGTTGATTTCCTTAGGATTGACTGATTGGATCTCCTTGCAGTCCAAGGGACTCTCAAGAGTCTTGTCACTAGCAGACATTAAATGATTAAATTCATGGTATGCTAATGCAAAGGGAAGTGATGAAGATATAGCATTCAGATCATTAATGATCCACATTCTCAACTGGAGAGGCATTGTGGAAAGAGCCCCAGTTACAGGGAGACTTATGCTTGTACATCTTCTCAACTGAGTGATCTTGAGTAAGTTTCTCAATCCCTCTGAGCCCTGGGTTTCACCCAATTATGAAACTGAGGCACTAGCATCCTTATCTCCACTTTTTTTAATCCCATAGTAGTGTCTATTACTTCTTTCTGGTGAGATTAAAAGGCCTAGAGAAAAATCAGCCCTCCTGATCACTTAGAAGGTTTTTGTATCCATATCACTGCTCACATCAGTGGTGTTTTTGTGTGCACAGAAAGTGAGGTGGTTAGTCCCTTCCCTTTAACTAACTGAGCACAAACATTGAGAACTTATAACATGGTTTTTATTCAGCAGGTAACTCTAAATTCTCAAATTATATTTCATGATATTATAATCTAAATCTTATGAGACTTGGAGTTTTGGAGAATCTTGATATGACTGGTCTGTGTGCAAGCCTGCTAAAGTCGCTTGAGTCATGACTGACGTTTTGTGATCCTATGGACCATAGGCTGCCAGGCTCCTCTGTCCATGAAGAACTAAAAAGCCTCTTGATGAAAGTGAAAGAGGAGAGTGAAAAAGTTGGCTTAAAACTCAACGTACAGAAAACAAAGACCATGGCATGAATCTTCAGGCAAGAATACTGGAATGGGTAACAATGCCCTTCTCCAGAGGATCTTCCCAACGAGGGATGGAAACCACATCTCTTACATCTCCTGCATTGGCAGGCAGGTTCTTTACCACTAGTGCCAGCTGGGAAGCCCCATGATTGGTCTAGCTGGCCTCTGTTCCTAATACCCTAGTTCCATTGCACTAAACACACAGAAAAGGCCTCAGTAACCCTTCCACTGTGAAGAAGGCTGAACACCAAAGAATTGATGCTTTTGAACTGTGGTGTTGGAGAAGACTCCTGAGAGTCCCTTGGACTGCAAGGAGATCCAACCAGTCCATCATGAAGGAGATCAGCCCTGGGATTTCTTTGGAAGGAATGATGCTAAAGCTGAAACTCCAGTACTTTGGCCACCTCATGCGAAGAGTTGACTCACTGGAAAAGAGCTGGGAGGGACTGGGGGCAGGAGGAGAAGGGGACAACAGAGGATGAGATGGCCAGATAGCATCACTGACTTGATGGACGTGAGTCTGAGTGAACTCTGGGAGTTGGTGATGGACAGGGATGCCTGGCGCGCTGTGATTCATGGGGTTGCAAAGAGTCGGACATGACTGAGCGATTGAACTGAACTGAACTGATAGGCCATTACTTTTGTCTCTCAAATTTTCTGAGAAGTGTCGCTGTATTAAACTTTGGCTTCCCCTTCTTCCGAGAGTCTGGGTCCTTTTAAACCTAAGTTTCCTATCCCTTCCTTTACCCAGTCTTCTTTCAGGCTATAGCCTTTGCTGCAACTGTTTTTGCTGGAAACTTTCAGGTCTCCAAGCTCAAGTGTGAGTGACAGTTTCTAGTTATTCATAGAGGAGAGCAGAGGAAATGGAAATAAGGAATGAAGTTACTCAGGATCAGTTCATTCCCTGTTGTGTCCAACGCTTTGTGACCCCATGGACTGCAGCACGCCAGGCTGCCATGGCCATCACCAAATCCTGGAGCTTGTTCAAACTCATGTCCATCAAGTCGGTGATGCCATCCAACCAGCTCATCCTCTGTTGTCTGCTTCTCCTCCTGCCTTCAATCTTTCCCAGCATCAGGGTCTCTTCAAATGAGTCAGATCTTCACATCAGGTAGCCAAAGTATTGGAGTTTCAGCGTCAGCATCAGTCCTTCCAATGAATATTCAGGGCTGATCTCCTTCAGAATGGACTGGTTGGATCTCCTTGCAGTCCAAGGGACTCTCAAGAGTCTTCTCCAACACCACAGTTCAAAAGCATCAATTCTTTGGCACTCAGCTTTTTTCACAGTCCAACTCTCACATCCATACATGGGTATTGCAAAAATCATAGCTTTTTGACTAGATGGACCTTTGGTGGCAAAATGATGTCTCTGTTTTTTAATATGCTGCCTAGATTAGTCATAGCTTTTCTTCCAAGGAGCAAGCATCTTTTAATTTCATGGCTACAGTCACCATCTGCAGTGATTTTGAAGCCCCAAAAAATAAAGTATCTCACTGTTTCCATTGTTTCCCCATTTGTTTGCCATGAAGTGATGGGACCAGATGCCATGGTCTTTGTTTTCTGAATGTTGAATTTTAAGCCAAGTTTTTCACTCTTCTCTTTCACTTTCATCATGAGGCTCTTTAGTTCTTCTCATCTTTCTGCTGTAAGGGTGGTATCATCTGCCTATCTGAGGTTATTGATATTTCTCCCAGCAATCTTGATTCCAGCTTGTGCTTCATCCAGTCTGGCATTTCACATGATGTACCCTTCATTTAAGTCAAATAAGCAGGGTGACAATATACAGCCTTGACATACTCCTTTCCTTAACTTAGGATACTCGGCTTTTATTTTTATTTTCTTCTTTCTAATTGTCCTTGATCATGCTCAGAGAACTGGAAAAAGTGTCAACTTTACATTTTAGGGGCATGCATGTGAATTTTTCTCCTACCAATAGTGCTATTGAGTTTAATAGTGAAGATTTGTACCCCCTTTGTTAACGCAATTTGAAAGCAATTACATAAAAACATTAAGTGCAAGCTTATGACCTGCACTTGAGAACTTATCATTCATGAGGAATGATTGCATCCTTCATCCCTATAATGAATGGGGAGTGAGTGGGTGGCTGAACACAACTTGTCCCCCTAAGAAGTTGAGGATGCCAATCCTTCCAGAGTCACATAACTCGTTAGCACTGCTGGAGTCTCATTTGACATAGGAATTAAGCAAACAAAACTTTCCACCAATTCAGAATGGCCATGTACCACCAGCCACAGAATCAAGAAAAAGATATCAGCCTGTCAGTCCTGTTCATTTCCAGGCTACCGTCAGCATCTGAGTGACATCAAAACAAAGAACAACAATAACAAACCCTGTATGTTCATTTTCTGTTGGATGGGGCTATGCTTTTGTTTTAAATTTGTTTCCTTTGTTTTATATTTCTTCTCCTTTACTAATTTAACTTTCCATAACTGAAAACTCATTTAAAAATAGAATTTTTGCTTTATTTGAAAGGGAAACAACTTGAAAAAATATTGTTAGCCCTATTATCAACCTTAAATGATGAAAATGTTATAGTGCTTGTGGGAAAGGTTAAAACAGCCAACTCTGAGTAATGTTCTTAAAAACAAATTGCTATTTCACATGATTCGTAACAAATATTGCTAGTACATTTACTTATCGATACCATCTTTATGTGAGTCAATAGGAAGGTCAGAGGGGTATAGCTCAAGACTAATATCATTGAATGTGTATCTGTGGTTGTAATTCACGTCTTTTACACTTGGCTATATAACTATTAGGAATGGTCCAATCTGTGATAACAGTAGCTGACACTTATTGAGCATGCCTACCATGAACCAGGAAATAGGATGAGAACGGCAAGTTAGCTTAAAACTTAACTTTCAGAAAACTAAGATCATGGCATCCAGTCCCATCACTTCATGGCAAATAGATGGGGAAACAGTGGGAACAGTGACAGACTTTATTTTTGGGGTTCCAAAATCACTGCAGATGGTGACCACTGCCATGAAATTAAGACATTTGCTCCTTAGAAGAAAAGTTATGACCAACCTAGACAACATATTTAAAGGCAGAGACATTACTTTGCCAGCAAAGGTCTGTCTAGTCAAAGCTATGGTTTTTCCAATAGTTGTGTATGGATGTGAGAGTTGAACTATAAAGAAAGCTGAATGCCGAAGAATTGATGCTTTTGAACTGTGGTGTTGGAAAGACTCTTGAGAGTCCCTTGGACTGCAAGGAGATCCAACCAGTCCATTCTGAAGGAGATCAGCCCTGAATATTCATTGGAAGGACTGATGCTGACGCTGAAACTCTAATACTTTGGCCACTTGATGTGAACAACTGACTTATTTGAAAAGACCCTGATGCTGGGAAAGATTGAAGGCAAAAGGAAAAGGAGATGACAGAGAATGAGATGGCTGGATAGCACCACTGAGTCAATTGATATGAATCTAAGCAAGCTCTGGGAGTTGGTGATGGACAGGTAAGCCTGGCGTGCTGCAGTCCATGGGGTCGCAAAGAGTAGGACACAACTGAGTGACTGAACTGAACTGAACAGCAATTGTGCCATAGGAAATAGAATTCCTCCCCAGAGTTCAAATGAAGCAGGCTTTGGTGAAGGGACTTTAATGGATTTAGAAAAGTCTTAGCAAAGTTAAGGGAACAAAACAAGCACGGTGGGGCACCCAGAGATGAGAAATGATGGGAAGGCCCTACAAGTTGCAGGATTGAAGAGAGGGAGAAGAAATAGAGCAGCAAACAGCATTGAGAGCTTGAAGTTGACTAGCTCTGGCTTTAATATCTCTTTTCCCATTACTATGCCTATCCCATGCACTTATCAATTCCTAACTAAAGATATATAANAAGTCTTAGCAAAGTTAAGGGAACAAAACAAGCACGGTGGGGCACCCAGAGATGAGAAATGATGGGAAGGCCCTACAAGTTGCAGGATTGAAGAGAGGGAGAAGAAATAGAGCAGCAAACAGCATTGAGAGCTTGAAGTTGACTAGCTCTGGCTTTAATATCTCTTTTCCCATTACTATGCCTATCCCATGCACTTATCAATTCCTAACTAAAGTTATATTGTTTTATATATCTTTTTCTTTTTTTTTTTTGTCCAGGTTCGATATACATCTTTTTAAAATTTCTTTTGGAGGGCTGAAGAAGGGACTCTTTGCTGCTTATCTTTATTTATTTTTTTTACAGAAAATCTATTTGATATTTATTACATTTAGTTTCTCCAGCTATGGTTTGGCATTATACAAAGCATCTTAATGACACCGTAGAGTTAAAAGTATCTTTACAAATTGAAACATGATACCCTTGTCTCCAAATATTTTAATTGCCATAAATTTGTTTAAAAATACATATTAAATGCATGTTTGACACTCTAAATTTTATATAATCTCAATACCACAAAATACATGTAATATACTATACAGATGTAGAAAAATCTAGTTAGTATATAATACTTTGCTCACCATTAATAGCTTTATTATGTGAAATGCACATATTGACTTAGAAATCCTAGCTTTTAAGCTCCAAAGTACCTCTGAGATTTTAATGTATTGCAACAAATAAAAATCACAGTATATAATTGAAATTTTGGTTGAAAATGTCTATTTTGGATAGAGGCAGTGTAAAACAAAGATTTGGATCATGTATAAAGTAAAGGCATCAGATACTAACAGTACTTTTCTGCAGAATCAACAAGGCTTTTAATTTATTAGTGACATTACCATCCCTCCAAACATGTACGCCCATGGCTGATTCATGTGAATGTATGGTAAAAACCACCACAATTTTGTATAATAATTAGCCTCCAATTAAAATAAATAAAGAATAAAAATGAATGAATGAATAAATTCAGATCATTTCTGATGCCATTTAAATGCTCCTATTATAAAAAAAGCTCTTTGGTAATCTCTGCTGATGTTCTTCTATAGAAAAGATTTGTTTTATGAAAATGAAGCAGCGTTTCTATTTTGAACTTGCAAAGAAGGGTTGAGGAACATTATTATTTGTTTCTTTGGTGTATGTAAAACAGTCTGAAGAACTAGTGCCTTAGAAGCTGAAATCTTTTAAGAAGGAAACTTGGAAACAACAGCATTCCTAGCATTCAGGTCAGCTTGACTCAGATGACGTTTTTCTTTCAGTTATTCAGTGTCCATCATTGGACGAGTGAAATTTTTCCTTTCTAATTTTTAATTAGTACTAAGAGCAAATTCCTCCTCAGTAAAATGACGGCTGCTTTGTCAGTCTTTGAAGCTTACTTGAAAAGGGCCTCCTGATAACTCAGTTGGTAAAGAATCCGCCTGCAATGCAGGAGACCTGGTTTCGATCCCTGGGTTGGGAAGATCCCCTGGAGAAGGGCATGGCTACCCGCTCCAGTATTCTGGCTTGGAGAATTCTATGGACTGTATAGCCCATGGGGTTTCAAACAGTCGGACATGACTGAACGACTTTTACTTTCACTTTGGATGCCAACACTGTAAGTTGCTATTACAGGTACTGGAAATAGAGAAATGGCTAAAAGACAAAATTCCATTCCCAGTGGAGTGTACATTCTAGTCTGGGGAAACAGAAAATATTCACAAAATAAAATTTAAAATATTTATATGTGATATAAAAGTAACAAAACAGAGTGAGGGAATAAGAAATGTTGTGAGGCATTATTTTAAATAGAGTGGAGAGATCAAGTCTTTTTTTAGGAGACATTCCAACCAAAACTTTAATAAAGTGAGGGAAGAGCTGAGCAGATATTGAACAATAAGTACTATGTTATAAAATAGATAAAATAAATGTAACAAAGGAGTCCTCTGAGAAATTGAATTAAGTGCAATGCATTAAAAATGGTGTAATTTATGAGCGAGATCCACATTTACACTGTATATTAGTTTCTTGGGTCTGCAGAACTGAATCACCACAAACTGGGTGGTTTAAAAAAAAAATTAAAAACAACAACAAAAATTTATTTCCTTACAGTTTTGGAGCCTAGAAATCTGAAATCAAGGTATTAGCATGGGCATACTCCCTTTGACATCTTTCTGGTGATTTGCTGGCAATCTTTGGCGATTCTTGTTTTAAAGCTACCTAAAAATTCAAACTTTACACTTTCCCTGGTGTCTCATAAGGATGCCAAACTGCTTTAGGGGCCCACCCTACTCCAGTAAAATCTCATCTTAATTAATTACATCTGCAGTGACATTTTTTTTACAAAATTAGGGGCACATTCAAAGGTATCAGCATATCTTTGTGTGTGTGTGTGTGTGTGTGTGTGTGTGTGATGGAGGGACATGACTCATTGAATAGCATGATGTTACTGAAAGGGATTTATTTTTAAATATATACATTTAGTTAACTTTTATTGGAATATAGATGATTCAGAGTGTTGTGTTTCAGGAACACAGCAAAGTGAATCAGTTTTGCATCTATCCACTCTTCTTTTAGATTCTATTCCCATATAGGTCATTGCAGAGTATTGAGTAGAGTTGTCTGTATTGCAGAATGTTCTTATTAGCTATTCATCCTATATATAGTACTGTGTAGGACTTCTTACTTTGAGAGCCTTTTTAAAGGGAAGTCAGAAGAGTTTGGGATGGATAACAGAGGAGATTAATGGCTAGTTTTCCTTTGGGGGAAATATCTTCTCTGTGTGTGTTAGTTAAAAGCAGAATTCTAAGAGGCAAAATAAACCTAGATCTTTGATAAGTTTTAAGTAAAGTTCTGTAATCATTTTTTCCCTCATAGGATTAAAAAAAAGAAGAAGAGCTGTTTTAATTCTGGCCTCTAGATCATTAGAAGTATGTCAAGTGAAATATTTTTAATTTGAAGTGTAAGGTTAGTTGGGTTTCTCTGGTAGCACAGCTGGTAAAGAATCCACCTGCAATGCAGAAGACCCGAGTTCGATTCATGGGTTGGGAAGATCCCCTGGAAGAGGGCATAGCAACCCACTCCCGTACTCTTGCCTGGAAAATCCCCATGGACAGAGGGGCCTGGTGGATGACAGTGGGGTTGCAAAAAAGTCAGACATGACTGAGTGACTAAGCATAAGGTTAGTTATGGTAAATTGAAAGAAATAGTCTTCTTATGCCTGAAGTCAAAGATGAGATTAAATTAAATAATGACTGAGAATAATTAAAAACCAAGAACAGTATTCAGTTCAGTTCAGTTCAGTCGCTCAGTCGTGTCCGACTCTTTGCAACCCCATGAATCGCAGCACGCCAGGCCTCCCTGTCCATCACAATCTCTCGGAGTTCACTCAGACTCACGTCCATCAAGTCCGTGATGCCATCCAGCCATCTCATCCTCAGTCGTCCCCTTCTCCTCCCGCCCCCAATCCCTCCAAGCATCAAAAATTATACCTAAATTGCTGGCTTATTTAAAAGCACATTCACAGACTATCTACAACTCCTTTTTAAGGCTGTATTTTTTATTAAAATTGTACTTTTTTCTGTTTTTGCATGTAAGTGTATGCATGTGTATGTGTGTGAGTGCCTCTGTGTGTGTTTTCCAAATAGAACAAGGTGAAAAATTATAAGATTACTTTATGAAGTCATGACTATTGAAATATTGAATCTGGTATGGAAGAAAAGTTTGGATACTTGGAGCCAGAAAGTATCAGTTTCTATTCATCCACCACATAGCTGTCTGTTCTTGGAAAACTTAGCTTATCCTAAGTATTAAATTATACCTAAATTGCTGGCTTATTTAAAAGCACATTCACGGACTATCTACAACTCCTTTTTAAGGTTGTATTTTTTATTAAAATTGGACTTTTTTCTGTTTTTGCATGTAAGTGTATGCATGTGTATGTGTATGAGTGCCTCCGTGTGTGTTTTCCAAATAGAACAAGGTGAAAAATTATAAGATTACTTTATGAAGTCATGACTATTGAAATATTGAATCTGGTATGGAAGAAAAGTTTGGATACTTGGAGCCAGAAAGTATCAGTTTCTATTCATCCACCACATAGCTGTCTGTTCTTGGAAAACTTAGCTTATCCTCTGTAATTAAATCATCCATTTGTCAGACTGGTCAGAGGATTAAATAAGATAACAGAAACACAGCACCTACCACTAATGTAACTTATGTAAGTCATGAATGTTAATTCTCTTTCTCTCTAGTAATATTTTACTCTAATTATAGCCAAATTGCCAATGAGGAAATGACTAAGCCAATGTAATCATATAAAAAATTGATTATAAGCCATCTCTGTATATTTCAAACTGCCTAGAAAAATTCTCCATTTCAGTTACGTGTTGAAAGAGTGAATGATTATAACAGAAACTGACTCCAGCAAAGGTAGGTCCCTTATTCCTCAGGGACTTAAAAAAAAAAAAAGGTCTTCCCAACCACATACCAGAATCTCTCTACTATTGTCCTGCTCTTAAGTCATCACCTTTTCTCACCTTGTCATCTGTAGTAGTCCCATTCTTGCTTTCATCTCATTAACTCTCTACATCACACCCAGGCTGAGTTGTTAAAATACAAATTAGTTGTCATCACTTTCCTCCTTACAAACTGCTGAAGATTTCCTGTTGCCATAGAGCGCAAAACAAAATTCTTTTCACAGTCCTCAGGGCTCTATGCATGCAGGCTAAGTCGCTTGACTCTTTGTGACCCTGTGGAGTGTTCCAGGCTCCTCTGTCCAGGGGATTCTCCAGGCAAGAATACCAGAGTGGGTTGCTGCACCCACCTCCCTGGGATCTTCCTGGTTCAGGGACTGAACCCGTGCCTCTTATGTCTCCTGCACTGGCAGGCGGATTCTTTCCCACTAGCGCCACTACCAGCATTTGCTTACTGCCCTGCCCTCATTTCACATCACTGGTTCTCATGTTTGCTGGGCCCTGTTTCTAGACTTCAGACACAAGATCAGTTCTGCTTTGGCCCTTTGTTCATGTTCTAACATGGCTTTCTCTCTCCTAGATCATCCTGTAATTTCAGGTATCCACTCATTCCCTTACCCATTGATAAAAAGCAAATATTTACTGAGCATCTCCTATGTATTAGGTGTGATTTCAGGAGTTGTTGACACAGGTATGAACAAAACAGACAACAACAAACCCCACTCATGTGGCTTTAATCTTTAGGGGAATATTGATGATACAAATAAACAAATAAAGAGCCCATAGGAGGTGGTGAGTGCTATGGGGGAAATTAAGCAGGAAAGTAGTTTAAGGAGAACTACAGAGGAGGTAATCATTATTTTACTATCTCAAATGAATAATTTTAAAAACTTTGACAGGAAAGGGCTCCTTGGTAAAGTGAGTAAAGTTCTGAAAGAGATGACAAAGTAAGGCATACTGATATTGGCAAGAATATCACCAATACTGTTCCTTGCAGAGAGAACTGCTAATGCAAAGGTTGAGGTAGGAGCTTGATCAAGGTACCTCATTTGGAGCTTCATAACAGAGGTATAAGAGAAGGAAGTTCAGTCAACAGCATAATGGTATAGAGATGCTTCTGCCTTGTGTAGGACCTTCTGACAACTTTGCACATCATTCCAGGTAAGGTGAAGAGCCATGGGTGAGTTTTGAAACTGGTGAGATTCTTTACCAACTGAGCGATCAGGGGAGCCCTAGAGTGACTGATAACAACTGATGTTTCCAGACTATAAGATGATTCTTCCCTATGATAAACACTTGTTGAATGAATGAATACAGTTAATGGACTTTGTCTTAAAAAAAAAAAAAAAAAGCGAATACCTACTTTCCTATTATGTAATATTGAAGTAGTAAAATAAACCCAATCCACAAATGTGCTGTTGAATCTTGGAACACTAACTTATTTTTAGTGAATGCATGTAAAGTATTGAGGAGTTAAGCTGCTGACTGTTGCTCTTTTGTCTTTTCCAGGATTAACTTGCCAAGTACTAAGAAGCTAGACTTCATAAGCTTTTGTTTCTAACTGCTGTGTTCACTGTGAAAATGACACCGAATCTCTGAAATAGCAACCGCTTGACATTCCTCTTCATAGCAACGTTTGCTAAAAGATGGCACCCCACTCCAGTACTCTTGCCTGGAAAGTCCCATGGACGGAGGAGCCTGGTGGGCTGCAGTCCATGGGGTCGCTAGGAGTCGGACATGACTGAGCGACTTCACTTTCACTTTTCTCTTTCATGCACTGGAGAAGGAAATGGCAACCCACTCCAGTGTTCTTGCCTGGTGAATCCCAGGGACGGGAGAGCCTGGTGGGCTGCCGTCTATGGGGTCGCACAGAGTCGGACATGACTGAAGCGACTTAGCAGCAGCAGCAGCAGGCAATGTGGAAAATCCTTACTGTGTCTTATCTTTTTTTGTTGTTGTTTCTTCCACTGAGAATAGGGGCTTTCAAATGAAGAATAGCTCTGTTTCTTCCTGAAAAGAAGCTAAGTGATATCTATCTCATCATACCTCTGATGTTAGCATTTAAAATATACACAACTCTGCTTTTCTATATGGTATCCAAAACAGTCTCAATCTATTCTATTATGTAGTTAAGACAAACAGCAATAAAAAAAATGAAACATGGATGATTTGGTATTTAGTGCAGTGGGAAGAGACAAACGGGCTCAGGAAGCAGATTTTTTTTTTTGTTTTGAATTCTTGTTTTGCCACTTACTCATGCTGTCATAGCGGGCAAGTTATTCCCACTTAAGAGCTTTTTCATCTAGAAAAAAAAAGTAAGTAGTGTTTGTTGATTTAATGATACAGTGTGAGTACAGCACTTATATAGTCCCCATCACATAGGTTTTCAGTAACTGTTGCTTATATGCGGGGTGTCTCCTCCCGGCCGCCACTGACCTCAGATGAGGGGTAGCTCCTCGGCCGCTCCTGCGCCGTCGCAGCCTGGCACTCTAGGTTGCTGCCCCTGACCTCGGACGTGGGGTAGCTCCTCTCGCCCACGCTTAGTGCACCGGCCTGGCTCTCGCAGCTGCCCGCGCTTAGCGGTCTGAGGTCAGGGCGGCGGCCGGGAGGAGCTACCCCGTGTCCGAGGTCAGGGGCGGCCAGGAAGAGACACCCCACGTCCGAGGGCAGGGTAGGCCGGGAGAAGCCACTTCGCGCCCAAGACCAGGGGTGGTGACCCGGAGGAGCCACCCTGAGCCCGAAGCCAGGGGCGGCAGCTGGGAGAAGCCACCCACGCCCGAGGCCACGGCCGGGAGGAGCACCCCGAGGAGCAGGGGCTGCGCAGGCGCAGGAGGGCCTAGAGGAGCTGTCCCACGTTGACGGCCAGGAACTGCGGCGGTAAGGAGATACCCCTCGTCCAAGGTAAGGAGCAGCCGTGAAGAGACAACCCACGCCCAAGGTAAGAGAAACCCAAGTAAGATGGTAGGTGTTGCAAGAGGGCATCAGAGGGCAGACACACTGAAACCATACTCACAGAAAACTAGTCAATCTAATCACACTAGGACCAGGGCCTGTCTCTTATACACA
>SJYX01000754.1:159292-175511 GCA_006410675.1 Oreotragus oreotragus | reverse complement strand
TGGATGGCATCACCGACTTGATGGATGTGAGTCTGAGTGAACTCCGGGAGATGGTGATGAACAGGGAGGCCTGGCCTGCTGCGATTCATGGGGTCGCAAAGAGTTGGACATAACTGAGCGACTGAACTGAACTGAAGATATTTTGTGCCTGAACTGACACAATTTTGAACATGTAATGATATTCTCGAAGTCCTTAGATTGTCTTCATCAGGCATACAGCCTGATATCCTCTTTCGTCAATCAGAGCAGGCATATATATATATTTTTCAAATACAACCTCTTATCCTGCTAAGAGCAGATGGAATCTCAGACTCTATGCCAAAATTCTAACAATTAATTCAGTTGGCACATAAGAGAGAACCAATTTGTAATCTCTGATTTAAACCTTCAATAAAAATTCTACAGCAAACTTTACAGCAAAATTCTACAGTGAACTTCAGCTATTGTTTCTATTTTCTGTAGCTGAACTTCCCTATTTTCTCTGGCTGGCACTTATCTCTAGAAGTGAGTGTACACACTCTATCATAATTAGAGTTATCTACAAAATGAAGAGTTTTCAGTTATTATATACATATATGTAATATATCTATATGGGGTTTCCCAAGTGGTGCTAGTGGCAAAGAATACAGTTGCCAGTTCGGGAGACGTAAGAGAAATGGATTTTATCAATGGGTTGGGGAGTTCCCTTGGAGTAGGACATGGTAACCTGCTCCAGAATCGGCTGAATTGCCTGGAAAATCCCATGGACAAAGGAGCTTAGCAGACAATTCAGTCCATAGGGTCACAAAGAGTCAGACACAACTGGACCAATCTAGCATGCACACACATGAAAATCTTGAACGTCAAACAGATTGGATTTACCCAGTCTTGAAATTTGTGTATCTTTAACAACATCAAGAGAGTAAAGTGCACATTTTAACTGAGATATTTATTAAGATGACTAAAACCAAAGTTTGAAATCTACTCCCCAAAAATTACACGTATTTTTGCATATCTGCCATTTTAATTCATATTTAATGGTACTAATGCTCTAAGGAATGATATCAATATCATTCTCTGGTTCCTAATATTAAAGGAGCTAAGAATAATTTGTCACTAATCTGCCCAGTGCAATTATACTTGAGCTGGTTCGATCTGACTTTTCCTAATGATGTCATTGGTGCCACTTTGTAGAGTTTTAATGGGATTTTAAATTCTCATGGTGAAACCTTTATGACTCACTGTGTCTTTTTCTTATTCACTTGTTCCAAATACAGTATTGGTGTTCCCAGTCCGTAACACATGATTTTTACACCAGGGTTTGCCTGGTTTGCTTCTTAATTGGAGGATAATTGCTTTACGATGTTGTCTTGGTTTCTGCTGTGAAACATCAACAAACCTTCCTCTCTCTTCCCCATCCCACCTCTCCAGGTTGTCAGAGTACTGTGTTGAGCTCCCTGTGTTGTATAGTAACTTCCCACTGGCTTTCTGTGGTACATGTGGTAATGTGCATGTTTCAAGGCTACTGTCTCAATTCGTCCCACCCTCTCCTTCGATCACTATGCCCACAAGTTTGTTTGCCACCACTGTGTTTCTATCCCTGCCCTGCAAATAGGCTCATCAGGACCTTTTTTTTTTTTTTCTAGACTCCATATATATGTATCAATATGCAATATTCGTTTTTCTCTTTCTGACTTACTTCACTCCGTATAACAGTCTGTAGGTTCATCCATCTCAGTAGAACTGACTAAAATCAGTTGCTTTTTATGGTTGAGTAGCATTCTTCAGCCATCCCACTCCTGGGCACATACCCTGAGTAAACCATAACTGAAAAAGACACATATACCCCAACATTCATTGTAGCACTGTTTACAATATTCAGGACATGGAAGCAACCTAGATTTCCATTGAAAAATGAATGAATAAAGAATTTGTGGTACATGTACACAGTAGAGTATTACTCAGCCTTGTTTTCTTGCTATACGATCTTTGAAATTTGCCAGTGACTCAGGATTCCACAGCTCTCTATCCCTGACTCAAGACCCCTCTGTGTTTCTCATACGTTTCCATCAGTTCCTTTTCTCTGGTGATAGCTTTTTTACTATTTGCACTGGAAAGAGGGGTGTTCAAACCCTCAGGCAGAAAAAATATCACTTTTTGCTTATATTTAAAGTTTGAAAATAAATGGATCCTTTCTTGCAATGACATAACACTTTCCCTGTGGCATCCCTTTCTTTCACTTCAGTTTTAGCGTGAATATAAAATTTTAACAACTTCATATGCAACAAGGTGTTCACAAATCCTCTGTTTTAGTTCCCTAAAAACAAAGGCCAAGCAATATGTTTACAATCAGAATGACAGACTCTGGTAGGCTGGCCTGATGTCAGTCTTACACATTAAATGGCACACTGAAAAACACATCATAAGTTTCATTGCAGTACAAGTCCCAATTTCTCAATTCCAGTCCCAACTTTTTCCTGAACTTACTGCATGATGTACCTTACTAACCTCTCTGGACTTCAATTTCATTGATTAAAAAGGAAGCATTTGGTTTAAATAACTCTAAAGTTGTATCTAGTTCTACACGTTCTCCTTGGGCCATAATGATGTTTCTATATTAAATAATTTTTATCTTTAATTCATAACTGGGGACTTATTAACATATAAGCTTTCTCATTGAACTTCCAGTCAGAACCATCTCACTTATTTCTAATCTATTTCTGGGCACATTTTGAGTGAGAAGACATCCACCCTCCAATTACAGGAGCCTGGAGCCTGACTCAGAAACCTTTGAAGCTTTCTTATATTCCCAGTAAAGACACAGTTTTGAAACTCATAAGATGGGGTGACATTTGTAAGGTTCAAGGCAGTGTGAACTTTGGCACTGAACATATTATACTATTCAGTTATACTTCCTGAAGTTTACATTAAATGTAGGCTTTATGCTGCTATTGTAAAACATACCTTTGAATCAAAGAAGAAAGAGGAAATATCTCAGTAAAGGTAATTTTGACATAAAGGTGTCTATTGTTACTAGCAGAGCTTCTGGATACACTAGAACAGTTCTTGGCAGGAAAGAGGTTTTCATTATTTATTTTCCATCACAGTCTAACAAGTAGGAAGGGAAAAAAAGAACAATCACTAAATGTCTGTGTTTTTTGGCACTGTGTCAAGAAATAGGAAAAGAAAAATGAATCTCACAGTAAAGAATGGGATAGTATTTCATTTTTTGTAATCAGCAGAGATGATTTTATTTCTTTCACAAAAACATCTCTATTTAAAAGTGTTAAATAATGTCTCAGTTAATACATTTTGACTGAGTAGGAGGACTATATTCACTTATTTTAGTAGCTAATTGATGCTTGTTCAAAGAATTTTCAGGATCGCTTGAATCAATGTGTGTATTTTACAGAGGTCATGATGTAGTTGGGGGTTGCTTTTGAATCCTTGGTTTCATTTCCCATTTGTGAAATGTTGGTTAACAGACTCTCTAACCCTTAGTTTTCCTCATCTATGAAACCTGTAGAATATAATCACTGTTGTAAATAGCTGGGTAGGAAGATTTGCCCAAAATTGCATAGCAACTACTAGTGTTAGAGCTATATTAAATACAATGTATCTAAAATCTGAAATCCATTCTTTGACTTTTAAACTCCATTCTTTGACTTTTGAAATCCATTCTTTGACTTTTGAAATCCATTCTTTGATTTTTGAAATCCAGTCTTTGACTTTTTGTTATCCGGATTTACCTCCCTCCAGGTGTGCTAGTGGTAAAGAACCCGCCTGCCAGTGCACGTAGATGTAAGAGGTGCAGGTTCGATCCCTGTGTCAGCTAGATCTCCTTGAGGAAGGCATGGCAACCCACTCCAATATTCTTACCTGGAGGATCCCATGAACAGAGGAGCCTGGAGGGCTACAGTCCATAGGGATGCAAAAAGTCAGACACACTGAAGCGAATTAGCATGCACTTCCCTCACAGAAAATATAATGTGTGTATGTTTTCCACATGCTTTCCAGATGTACTGATGTGATATATATAATCACATTACTATACGTTATATATATAGTATATAGAGAGTATATGTGTTGCTTATATATAATTTATAAGATCTATATAATATTGTATATGTTACTTACTTAGATAGAATATTATATTTATATAAAATATATATATTATATGTGTTACTATGTGCCAGACAGTCATTTTATCTATTTGATCCTCACAAAAATCATATGATACAAATATATCTTCTCTAATGAAGATATTTTGATGTGGCAATATCAAATTACTTATTCAAAGTCACAAGCTATTTAGTTTGAGACAAGATTTGAATCCTAGTGGTTTGGTTACTACTATTTGTTTTCTATACATTGTGATTATTGAGCTCCTAAAATAAGGGCTTCTGATAGCATTGGAGCAATACCTATTCAGTTTAAGTTCTGTGAAAAATCTTTTCTACTTAGAAATGCTTATACTATGACATAGGGAAATGGAGACATAGGGAAATGCTTATACTATGGCCAAGTGTTGTTGGTAGCACAGAAACTAACCTATACCGTATAAATACAACTATGTAAAGGTAAACATTACAAAATTATAACCACGGTTGGGTTAAAGTAGTGAAACTTTGGCCATTTCACTTTATAGCATTTTCACATGTGAAAGGTAATTCTCTTGACTATGGAGGTTAGATTAGTGAGGGAATTGTCAGGGTGCTGGTTAGAAGTTTTTACAATTGTTCAAATAAGAGGCCAAAGAGACCTGAACTAGGAGTGACCTGGGGCCTGAGTAATTAAAACGAAGATGTAATTTATTAGCATTATTGGTACTAAGCTGTCAAAGTCAAAAAAGGCAAAATACAAAGTAAAGGACCAACTTTATTCTATTAAATCTGTTTGGTCATTTTATCTATTGCTGCCCCTCGAACTCTCCAGACTGGGAAAGAATCTCAGTGCAAAAATGCGGACACTTTAGCAACATTTAAACTATGTCATCTCAAGATTTCTAATGCATTCCCTTACACCCCACCCCTGATAACATAATATTAGAATGTTATCCAATTCTGATAACATTTTGCCTACCTACCCCCATCTCCTGCTTCTTTCCTAAAACAAATTAAGATAAGGTTAAGAGATTATTTATGAAAGTAGGAAGTCATTTTTGACCTCAGATAGAACAGTTTCAATAGAGAAGTGAGGCTAAAGTCAAATGGTGGTAGACAAAGGAGAAATGAATGTAGGAAGAAAGTGAAGAGTAAACGGAAAATACTGCAGACACAGGAGGGAGCAAGAGAAAGAGAGGGTGAGACGGAAGGGTGGGGGAGAAAAATACAACACCTAATACTCCTGATAACTTATAGCAAGAATCCAACATGTCGCAAGAAAGAATCCAATCCAAATGAAAGCTAAAGGAGAGAAAAGATGCTTTTAGCTAATGAATTTGTATATGAAAATAAATCATCAAAAAGGCAGTATTTGAATGATTTCCTTCAAATGTGATTTTTCTTTCTTTTTCTGCTCAAGCATATTGTATACATCATAAATGTAGGTTTCAGATCTTTACTCATCTAATGTAGAACTCAAACCTGTTTTTGCTCCCAAAGTTAATATTTGACATAATTTATATGTATTTTGTCATGTAGTTCATTCCAAAATATTCAAAGTTGGGTAGAAAGAAAATTTAGGAACTATTTCTTTGTCATTTATGCTTAGAAATGGTCCAGCCATTTTATGTGGATTATTCCGTATAACCCTTACAGCAATCCAAATAATTAAGCATGATATTTACTTGGTAGGTAAATAGAAGCTAAGAGAGGATTAGTGACTTGTCAGATGTTACATAGTCATTTATTAGCAGAACTGGAGGTTGAATCAGGTGTATCTGATTTTAGAAATTATTCATATCTCACTGGAACATTAAGGTGACTATGAGATAAAGATGTCACGTCTTGAACCATAAGTAAAAAATTATGTACAAATTAGCACCATGTTTCCCTTAGGGGTAGGGTAAAAGACTTCTAATTTTTTAGGCAACTATGTTTCTCATCTAATATTTCTGTTGTCACAACCAGGTATGTTAAAAATATACTTTACTTAAGCTCATTCCATTTCTAGCCTCTTTGAGCATAAATATCTGATCCATATAACGTGCTTCAGCTTCTCAGATCACATCTACCCCAAGATGTTTTAGTTGATAATTTACTATATAGAACAAAAATGCTATTTTCTAGGTAAAAGAAAATAAGTTTATATCAATAAGGAAATAATAGTTTGTATAAATAATAAACTATTATCTTTTCGCTTATTTATGTGTCTACATATGTATATAGGGGCTTCCCTGATAGCTCAGTTGGTAAAAAATCCACCTGCAATGCAGAGACCCTGTTTCGATTCCTGGGTTGAGAAGATCTGCTGGAGAAGGGATAGGCTACCTACTCCAGGATTCTTGAGCTCCCCTTGTGGTTCAGCTGGTAAAGATTCCACCTGCAATGTGGGAAATCTGGGTTTGATCCCTGGGTTGGGAAGATCCCCTGGAAAAGTAAATGGCTACCCACTCAAGTATGGTGGCCTGGAGAATTCTAGGACTGTATAGTTCATGGGGCTGCAAAGAGTAGGACATGACTGAGTGACTTTCACTTACTCACACATATGCATATATGTAAGAAATCTGAGATAAATAAGCTTGATAAAAATCTCTAGGGAAAGATGAGTTTTTCTGAGTATTTTGTAACTTGCTTTCATTTATTAAATTTTGAGTTGATTCATTCCACTTAAGCTAAACTGATTCATTATTCATATTTACTGAAGGACATAAATAATGTTGATTTTTTATAATACATCCAAAAGCTTTTTTTACAAATTCACTAGGAACTAGGCTATAACTCATTGCCAGTGCATTATCAACTCATTAGAACAGGAAATTTATAAGAATCTTTGTTCAGCTCAAGGGAGAAGAGGTATAACATTTTATCACAGGTGAGGTAAATACTAAATATACCACAGACAGACTAGAATGGGGACAAATTATTATGTACTCAATATTAAAAAAAAAAAACTTGAAACCTCTTATAGGAAGTTGTTCCACTGCATTTTAACTCTTTGCAAACTTGCCACTTAGCATGGAACACGTTATTTTGCAAAATAATTATGTCAACATGATGGCTGGAAAAGTAACCGTGTTTCCAACATTCCCAGTGTTATCTGCTATATCAAGGCCTTTCACTTTTCTTATCCAACAACCAAACATCAGGCCCTTCCATGGTATCTTTAAAATGGTCATGTGTTAGGAAAATGGTGAGAAAAGTCATTCATTCTCCAGTCATTCAGAATGCTGTTTACTGCCTCATTAAAATAATCTACTGTGGTCAGTTTGGGAAATATCTAGGGAGAGGAAAGGGAAAATAAGGAGACTTATAGCATCAGACAAAAACAAAGCTCCAATCAACCCTGCATTCATCTTGCAAGCATTTATCTAAAACTTACTCTGTTCTGGGTGCATCATAGTTACTGTAAATACAGCACAGAGAGGAGAAGAATGCAGACCTCGTGCTCAGACACTTATATAACTAACTACAACCATGTGATTGTAGCAGTAAGTTACTTAATTGCTATAGCTCAAATAGCACAGTGCATGGTACATGCAATGCCCTGAGTAAATATTAGGGCATTGTTATATATACTATAATATTAAAATCATAGTTATATCATGTATGCATATATACCACATGCATTATATATCATTTATATGCTATATATGAGTTATTATTATCTAAAAGTACTTTTTTAATATTCTGGAAAGGAAGTAATATGTCATTGTTAGGATAAGGAAGGATAATCACAAAAGCTTCCACTGAACGTTTGACAAATTAGGTTGATCTTGAGAAACTAGACCATATTAACAGGAAAATAAGGAGCAGATTTTTTGTTTGTTTTTTGCCATGCTGGGTCTTCACTGTTGCATGTGGACTTTCTCTAGTTGTGGTGAGTGGGGCTATTCTCTCACTGTGGTTCACAAGCTTCTCATTGTGGTAGATTCTCTTGTTGCAGAACTTGGTTGTGAGCTCCAGAAGTTGCAGTGCATGGGTTTAGTTGCCCCACAGTGTGTGGAATCTTCCTGAACCAGGGATCAAACCCATGTCTCTTGCATTGGCAGGTGGGTTCTTAGCTAATGAACCACCAGGGAAGTCCAATGAGCAGAATTTTGAACTAGACATATAAACAGTAATTTCCTTACACCTGGGAATGAGGTGCTTATGTATTAAATCCTGAACTTTAGAGGATCAACCTCCACCCTTTCTCAGGTCATGTAACTCCTCCCCCAGAGCCCATAACACACCTTCTAGACCACGCTCTAGATACACAGGTCACTTGAGTTCCCAAGTATGTACGATACTTTTTCCAGCTTTAGTCTTCTGAGTGCAGATGGCACTGTATTGTCGTAACAATACTACTGATAGTGGCCAAGACTTGGTTGATTGTCAGGAGTGTGGCTGGAGCTCAGAATAATGGGCTGAGTGTGTAGGTTTCAGAACATAGACCATTGTGAAGGCTTAGGGTAATTTTCTTTTGTGTGACCACGTTCTGGAGTAGAATTCTGAGGGAAGAAGACAATTCTACATTTGAAGTAAGTCTTCAAGACCATTATCAAGGTGTACCTGACATAGTAATAAGATAGGATCCATTTATTAGTTTGATAGTTGATTTGCAGTTTTTCACTATTTTATAAGGTAGGTGGACCTCCATTTGGATGTTTGTCCCAGATTCTAAAAATACAAGGGATGGGCTTCTAACCTAACCAGGAAAGTAAAATTGCCCCACTCACAGTATACAGACCCACTGACAGAATTATACCATTATCAAGGTGTACCTGACATAGTAATAAGATAGGATCCATTTATTAGTTTGATAGTTGATTTGCAGTTTTTCACTATTTTATAAGGTAGGTGGACCTCCATTTGGATGTTTGTCCCAGATTCTAAAAATACAAGGGATGGGCTTCTAACCTAACCAGGAAAGTAAAATTGCCCCACTCACAGTATACAGACCCACTGACAGAATTATAGAAAAGAAGAATGAATAACGGGGAGGCAAGAATGACTAGGAAAGTGACATTCAAGTCAGATCACAAAATGCTGATGCTAAGGATATGAGATTTATCCTAACGGTGGTTTAGTTATGGCTTCCAAGGTTATCCATGTACAAATTTTTAGAACCTATGAATATGTTATCTCATGTGGAAAAAAGGATTTTGAAGATATGGTCATATTACAGATTTGGGGATGATGTCTGAATTATCCAAAGGGTTCAAATCTAATTCTATGATTTCTTAAAAGCTGACACCCTTTCCCAGCTATGTGTAGAAATGAGACATGGGGGTAGAAGAAGAGTGAGAGAGATTCAACATCACTGACTTTAAAGGTGAAGAAAGGAAATGTGAGTCAAGGGAAACAAGTGGCCTCTAGGAGCTGGAAAGAGCAAGAAAACATTCTCTGGAGTCTCTAGAAAGTAATGATGCCTTGATTTTAGCACTGTGAGACCTGTGTCAAACTTCTCACCTTCAGATAATAAATATGTGTTATTTTAAGCCTCTAACTTGTTGTTAATTTATTACAGCTCCAGTGGAAATGTAATAGAGGCAGAATCACTGAAACTGTTTCCAGAAAATCTTGTTAGACGTTAAACAGTGAAAAATTCCTGCTGTAACCTTTAGGAATTATTTTGTCACAAATAATAAGATAACCTGACAAACAGTGGTTTACATAGGTGATGTATGTTCCTGCTTTAACCAGAAGTCCAGAGGTAGCGACTCTGGGCTAGAGCAGCTGTGCTAGGACCCAGAATTCCTCAGTCTTTCTGCACTCCATTCAATTCAACCTGTGTGCTAATGGTCACAAGATGCCTGCTGTAGGTTTCACATCTGTGTCTGAGAAAGGAGGAAGAAAGGGAATGAAAACATAGGAAGCATGCCAACAGAGGAGGATCTTCCTTTAAAATATTGTTTCCAGAAGCTCCACCCAATTCAATTACACTTAAATTTCATTGGCCAGGACTGGTTTACTTAACCAACTTCTGGATAAAAGGAAGTCACAGATAGAGGGTTTTATGTGGACACATTGCCAGAGCTCTGATAGTAGGAAGAATTAGGAGAGGGAAACTGGGAAGATAAAGCAGGTTTCTGAACTGTAGGACTTATCAAAGCTTCTAAAATGTTATGTGTGTTGTCACTCTCCAAGAGGGTGCTATACAGTGTTTTCCAACCTTATCTGAATAAGGACACATAACTTTATTTATTTTCATATGGAGGAAGATTTCACCAGGCTAGTAGACAGCACAAACTGTAAAACATTGTTATAAAGAAGGGTAGCTATCAAAGGATTCTGAACAATTCTGAATGGGGAATGGCCTGATTCAATTTCACTCTGATTGCCATGTTGCCATGGGTGACAGGGAGGTGTCACTTTGCATAGCCTGTTGCTCCTGCTCCATTCAAAGTGCAAGATCAGTGGATACAGGAAAGTGAAGTCACTCAGTCGTGTCCGACTCTTTGCGAGCCCATGGACTGTAGCCCACCAGGCTCCTTTGTCCATGGGATTCTCCAGGCAAGAACAATGGTTTGCCATTTCCTTCTCCAGGGAATCTTCCCAACCGAGGGATCAAACCTAGGTCTCCTGCATTGCAGGCAGATGCTTTACCCTCTGAGCCAGCGAGACCAGGGCACTAAATACTCCCTACCATTAGGTTAGGACAGTAAACCCTTTAAAGTTCTCAGGATCTTATCTCTTAAACTTTGTACAAGTGTTCAGCAAAACAGCTTATTAATTGAATGACTGATGCAGTTTCCAAGAATCTAAAGAAACTGATTAACCTTTGCTTTAGTTATGTAGATATACTGGAGAGACTTTAGGAAGCTAACACTTGAATTAAGGTTTTGCTTTTTAAGTGCAAAATACCGCTGAGAGCTTTGAAGGAATCGGTGAGTGAGTGAGTGACGTCTCTCAGTCCTGTCCAACTCTTTGCGACTCCATGGACTGTAGCCTACCACGCTCCTCTGTCCATGGGATTTTTCAGGCAAGAGTACTGGAATCGGTTGCCATTTCCTTTTCCAGAGGATCTTCCCAACCGAGGGATTGAACCTGGTTCTTCCTCACTGTAGGCAGACGCTTTACCGTCTGAGCTACTGGGGAAGTCCTGAAGTAATCGTAGTAGTACTGAATCCAGAGTAGTACTGAAGAGAGTACTCACATCAGATTAGAGAAACTATCTATCATTACACAGCTGTCCACTGGTGATCTTAGGGCAGAAGCCCAGTTCTCTCATTATCCAGAATAGGTTTTTTTTCTACTATTTCATGAGACTATTGAGCAGTAAACTTTTACCTGAGATAAGCATTTTCAGGAGATAGGATTAGAATGCAGTATATGTGCATGTATAGACCGCTTTTCCTTCTATAAAATAAGACTATCATCTTCTACTTTCCACTGCTTCCCAGGAGTTTGAATAAATGAGTTTTGGGGATGCCTTTATGACAATAATCGGGTTCTACTTTATTTGAAATATATTCCTGTTTGGAATTAAACAGAAAATCACCTCACTGCTGCAACTAAGTTAACATGTGTAGACATAGCTGTAAATTCAGTAATATATTTTAATATAACTTGCTAGGTTCATCGCACATTATTGAGTTAAGGACAGAGCGCTCTGCGGAGATGAAGATACAGGGGTATAGGACATGCTTGTGGTCCTCAGAGAGATTTTACTTTGGGTAGAGAAGAAAAAGATTCAGAAACAGGCAACTAAACCTGCAAGACAGCCAAGGTTGAGGAAGAGAGATGAGATTTAAGCAGAGGCCACATCATTAAAAGAACTCTGTTTACTATAGACTTGGGAAGCATCAAATGCTGCCCAGGCTTCAGAATTATATCACTGGCACTCAAGAAGAGAGTACAAGCTTGGCTTACAAAACAAGAAAAGAAAAAGAAAGCGAGACCTTCTCTCCTCCTGCCACTCTCAACTGCCCCTCCTTTGTGTTCTGGTAATACCAAGGGCACATCCCTAGCTTCAGCAATTGTTTCCATACTTTGCAATACTGTTTATCTGTGGGTGCAACCAAATGTTTTCTGATCATCTATAGGTAATTGAACAATGTGCTTCAATACTTGCCTCTTTCATGCCAAGCAGGGCGCCAGGCTTAAGTACTGGGTCAGTGCTGATTAAATTAAATATTAAATTATGAAAATTTTCCTGGTGAAGGGAAAATTCCTCCTCCATATTTTTATTCCTTTGAATATAATACATTTATAACTTGCAATACACAGTTAATAATTAAATAATAATTTTATTTAATTTATTAATACATTTCAACCCTCTTGAGCTGTCAGAGAAGCCCCCTGGAGGTCTGGAAATGTATTGCTCAGCAATGTAGAATCAGCACATTCAAGTACAAATTCCATTTCTGCCACTTATTATCCCTGGACTTCTAGGCAAGTGACCTGACTTTTCTAAACCTCAGTTTCCACAGAAGAAAAATGGAGGTAATCCATTTAAAAGATGACCATTTCGTGTAGACTTTTAAAAGACAAAGATTTTGTCATAAAGATAAAATTACCTCATGCATGTTATAGCAGACACCCTTTGAACTTGAATGATATCCCCTGGCATCATTTGACATGTCCGGGAGGCAGAGAGTTCCATGCAAACTCAGGTTCACCTTGACTTCTGGTGACTCACACCAGGCAGAAAGGGTCTATCTGTCTATCTTTCTGCATCACAAAGACAGAACCTAAGTACAAACTACTGAATTTAGTTAATAATAATGTAGCAATATTGGTTCATCACTGGTAAAGATTTTAATAATAGGGAAAAGTATAGGGAGATGTTGAATTTCCTGCTCAGTTTTTTTTTTTAATAAACCTAGAACTGCTCTAAAAAGAAAGCTAATTAATTTTAAAAAATAACAATCTAGTGCACATATGCTTATTTCTGATCTAAAATTTCAGCATATTGAATTTTGTGTGTGTAATGCATTTCAAGGGTTCATTTCTTATCCAGGAATAGCATTCTTACCTTTGAATATATAAAGTGTTTCACTTCACAACAATGACACACTTTCCTTGTTACTAAGGTGGTTAAAAGACAAGTACAACTAGAAACCATTTAAAGTGATAATATAGTTTCATATAAGCTTTACAGCTAAAGGAGGCACTGTTAATCTGCTTTTACAGTTGAAGAAACAGGCTGAGAGATCTAAGATCAAATATCACACAACCAGGAAGCAGTCAGTCAGAATTCAAACCCATCCATTTTTCTTAGCATCTGTGATGCCTTTAGTATTACAAAGGTAAATACATCTCTTCCTCTCTCTATATATAATTATATATCTTGGCCCTCTACAAGAAAACTTGAGCCTAATTCTTCAGTTACTTGACAAACAGCATCCACGATATGCCACTGAATCATCTTTGTCCTCAAAATGTTAAATTAACTAGTAAACAATACTTTTTTTTCCAAAAGATTACCATTAAAATAATGAAAGCAATAAAGTGAAGGATACATTTCTAGATAAAAATATTTTGTTAATTTCCCCTGATTTATTCACAGGCATCCCTAACTAATATTTATACCAGAGAGAATTCCCTTTCCAAATAAGCAGTTAGTATTCTAGGAATGATTAGCCAGTTGGTTGCCCTCAGCTTAGCACAGAATCTTGGATGTTAACAGGGCAATTATATAGAGAGGGATGATCCGAATGAGATTGTAACAAGGAATCCTTCAGAGAGGGTAGGACTCTCTTCTTCCTAACTTTGGATATGACATTTAAAAAAAATTATTTATTTGGCTGCATCTGGTCTTAGGTGTAGCAAGCGGATTTCTCTCCAGGTGTGGTATGCAGGCTTAGCATCCCCTTGGCAGGTGGAATCTTAGTTCCCACCCAGGGATAGAACCAAAGTCCTGTGCATTGGGAAGGCAGATTCTTAATCACTGAACCACCAGGGAAGCCCCTGGATATGACATTTTTTGACATACTGAATCTTTCCTTACTCAGCTCAATGCTTGTGTGTTGCAGCCCATGTCCCTGAGGTTCATTTGTATTGATTTTTGCATGCATCTTTAAGGACAGGGACTGTCTTCTCCAGTATACAAGTATTAATACCACTACCTCAAATATTGTTGAAAGCATTGGGTCATTGACTCAGAAAGCAGAAAAATGGTTAAAAACAAAACAAAATAACAGCACAATAAGAACAAAGCAGAGACAGTCCCAAGATAATTAACATTGCATCTGCAGGTAAAAACATTACAACCCTAACTTTATGAAAACAAACACTTTTATCTACTTTATGTTATTTTATTTTACTAGTCTCTTTCCTATTAAAGGTATTACAAATCAATTATGTATATAGCAATGAAAACTGCAGGTATAATCTCTAGGCAACAGATCCTGGGACATACTTTGTACTTTCGGTGGTTTATGTGAAGATAGCATATAAATCATAAATCTTTCTTTTCCTTTATTAAAGACAGTAAAAATCTATTATTATTGTTGTTGTTATCTCTATAACTGAATATTTTCTATAGTGGATCCTAAAATCTAAAGTTACTTCTAGGATCCACACTACCTCTTTGCACATTCTTAACAAGAATTCCTCAGATACATCATTTAAACTATTTGACAAGCAGATCAAACACCGTTTTCTCACTTTAAAAATTAACATTGCAACGTATCACCTTGAGAAAATTTCCAAATCTAGAATCACTACCTTCAAAACCCTTTTCTACTGATCTCCTTCATCCATACTGACCACGTGCTACTCAGCTCCTGCTGGATTGAGCACCACCAGCTGCATGGGCCTCGCTCACACCCAAGGCCCCACAGCTTCACCCCCCAGAAGACTGTCTCCTCTTCCTCACCACCTGCTTGCCCTAATTATTCTACCTGCCAGCTGTCATCCTTTCCTCCTCACAACTGGCTAACTCAATACTCCTTCGTCTTTCAACACCACTCCCAGAAATACTTGCTCTGTTAACTGCCTCTGCTGCTGCTGCTGCTGCTAAGTCACTTCAGTCGTGTCTAACTCTGTGCCACCCCATAGACGGCAGCCCACCAGGCTCCGCCGTCCCTGGGATTCTCCAGGCAAGAACACTGGAGTGGGTTGCCATTTCCTTCTCCAATGCATGAAAGTGAAAAGTGAAGTCACTCAGTAGTGTCCGACTCTTAGTGACCCCATGGACTGCAGCCCACCAGTCTCCTCTGTCCCTGGGATTCTCCAGGCAAGAGTACAAGAGTGGGTTGCCATTGCCTTCTCTGATTAACCATCTCTAGTTTGAGGTTTATACCTAAGTGGACACACTTAGATCCTACTCAGCAGTCCTCCTTTACTTTAACCTTCTTAACACAATATCAGTTTCTTCCTCTTCGTATTGTTTTTCTCTGTTCACTGCACCCTGTTATTTCAGGATGAAGATCTTTGAGACAGAGCAGGAGGGAGAGATCTCAGCTGGTAAGGTGATATAGTACACTAGACCCCCTCACTGGTCTGGATTACTGGCATGGGGAGACCTGGTTTCAGATTTGGCTCTGCAGGTTACAGGGTGCACAGTCTTTGACAGGTTTACTCTTCTGAGACCCAGTTTTGTAATATTACAATGACGATTGTAACATCACTTTATAACATTATTATGGGGATTAATTTATATTAAAGGCCTAGGACAGTTCTTGGCACATTGTAGGTGCTCAAAAAGAGGGAAATTTTATATGTGGAGTTATAGATAAACACTCTTCTGTGTAGAATACTGGAGGTGTTTTCAATGAAACTTCAGAATCCTTTAGCTATATTATTTCACTTTCCTTGCTAATCTTTACGTTATTGTTTGGACATTTATATATCTGATATGTACATATATATATATGTGTGTATATATATATATATAGTAGTGAAAACAGTGCAGTCATGTCCAACTCTTTGCAACCCCATGGACTGTAGCCCACCAGGTTTCTCTGTCAAAGGAATTCTTCAGACAAGAACACTAGAGTGGGTAGCCATTCCTTTCTCCAAGGGATCTTCCCAACCTAGGGATCAAACCCAAGTCTCCCACACTACAGGCAGATTCTTTACAGTCTAAGCCACCAGCAAAGTCCATATAACATATATATATATAATGTATATAATTATTCTATGTGTAATTATTTATAGAATGATATATACATTCACATTTCCTTTATATGGTCTTTCTCTCTCCATAC
>SJYX01000754.1:128278-150704 GCA_006410675.1 Oreotragus oreotragus | reverse complement strand
CCCCGCACACCCCGCCCCCCCGCACCTGATCAGGCCCCCGAGGTCGCACAAGTGCCGGGATAATCTCGTTTCTAGACTCCTAATCACACCTACAGCCATCTCCTCTGATGTGTAAGACAACACCCACAGGCCCCAGGACTAGGATGGGGCATCTGGGAGGCCCTGACTCAGCTCCCACGTTTCCAGGGACTCAGGCCGTGTGCCCCGCTCCCTTGATCCCGGGGAAAGAGCGACCGTCCCGCTCTGAAGTCAGCAGGTTGCCCGGAGCGATTTCCGTGGATTCCTGCGCCGTAAGGACCGGGTATGCCTGACTTCTGCGCAGCCGCGGCGGCTCCTGGCGTGTCGCGTGTCACGGCCCCAGGGGTGCTGCCGGAGTCAACGCTGCAGCTCCTTCACGGCCTGCGGTCCAGGGCCAGCGTTCCGGGGCCCGCCCTGAGCCAGGCCTGTGGCCGGCGGGCGCTGCGCGTCCTACAGGGCGCGCCCGGCGTTTAGCGCAGGTAGCAGAAAGCGAGGTGGAAACGGCGCGAGAAGGGGCCGTGTTCACTGCAGTCTGGGAGGAGGGACGTTCTAAACACACGCTGTTCAAGATGTGTATAAGAGACAGTGGCAGGCTACAGTCCCAGGGGTTGCAAAGAGTCAAGACACAACTGAGCACGCATGCATGGCTTTGGACAAGTGACTTAAACTCTTTGTACCTTGACGTGCTCATCAATAAAAATGGAAATATTAATAAGCAGTGTGGAGATTTGTTGCATGCATGCATGATCAGTCACTTCAGTCATGTCTGACTCTTTGCAACCCCATGGACTGTAGCCTGCCAGGCTCCTCTCTCCATGGGATTTTCCCAACAAGAATACTGAAGTGGGTTGAAGATTTGTTGCAAGTACCCAATAAGGTAACTTTAAAAACATTTGGTACTCTCGTCAAGGTATTATAGGTGGTCACCAGCCATGATATATTGTTCTTTCCACAAAATGTGTGGTTTCTAACAGGCATGGTGTTAGACTAAACTTTAGGACTTAAATGACAACTTATGAAAAGATGACTACTTTATCTTGGACATCCCTGGTGGCTCAGATGGTAAAGCATCTGTCTACAATGTGGAAGACCTGGGTTCAAAACTATTATCTTATTTAATACTCAGTAATCTCCTACAGTAGAGATGCTAGCACTATCAGTATTCTATAGGTCAGGAAACTGGACTTTAGAGAGATTAATGCACTTACCAAATTCAAAACATCCATACATGGCAGACATGGGACTGCATGCCAAAATCAGTATGGGAAGATTGCTCTTCAGTCGTCACAAGGCACCTTCTATAGAAGAAGCAACTGGTGTGTGTATGTGTGATTGACTCAATGTAAGCAAAGATGTAGTCTTGTTTCTATTGAATAATAATATTGGTTATATCTCAGATTTCTACAGCATATTTATATTTTATCAGGGTGTGTGTGTGTGTGTATGTGTGTGCACGCACATAAAAGACAACCTTGCAAAGCAGGATTGAAGAAATCTTCTTCCTCATCTTTTAGGGGATAAAAGAAATTCTTAGAGAATGTAAGTAACTCTATTATACATATGTGTGTGTGCGTGTAAATATACACACACACACACGAACTAAAAAGGTGCCATTTTGCTTTTGAACAATTAACTACTCAACTCTCTACTGGGCTTCCCTGGTGGCTCAGATGGTAAAGAATCTGCCAGCAATGCAGGAGACCTGGGTTCAATCCCTGGATCAGGAAGATCTCCAGGAGGAGGAGTAATTCTCTGGTATTCTTGCCTGGATAATTCCACAGGCAGAAGAGCTTGGAGGGCTACAGTTCGTGGGGTCACAAAGGGTCAGAGATGACTGAGGATACAGGCACAACAAAGAAAGTGTTATATATCACCCACTAGCATTGCACGCAGGAGGTTATCGCTGGACTGTGGACAGAAAGCCCTGGCCAGTAGCTTCATCTGAGTGTCTTGCAGACTTAGGAAAATCATTTAAATATGCTCAGTGTCACCTTGTTAGCTAAACACGGATATAAAACTTTTATTTAAGTTTCTTACTTCACAGGGTGAAGACTACTTTGCTCTATCACCAGCAGGGATGACTCCTCAGGACTCCCTCAGACTCTTTCAGAACAAATTTAGTCCTCTCTCTTTCTAATCCTAATGCCTTGCATTTAGAATTTCCTTCCCTATCTATCATTTAGGACTGATTACTCAGTTAGATCATTTTCACGGGCTGGCTTTCATTTCTCCCTAGCTACTCTGCCTCAGCTTATTCTTCTCAAGGTCATGTTCTACAGCCTGAGGACACTTGCCATTCCCTTCTCAGCTCAGTCCTGAGGAAAATATATGGCAGCAAACTCAGATGTCTGGGCTGCTTCTGGTTTGAGAGAATGATCTGGACATGCTATAAAAGAGATGAGAGAAGGGAAAGATGGGGAAAACAGCAAAGTTCTAAAGTGACTGATAGAAACTGAGGAAAATGCAGGTGCAGGTTGGCTGTACACTCCCCTGGGAAGAAGGTAAGAGCAGAATTATCAGGAGGCAGATGTGCTTTCAAAATCTCATGTGACCCAGACATTTCCCATCCAAGCAGCCCAAAGATCATGAACAGCCTTTGTGAGAATTCCTGAAATGTCGCTGCCTCCTGTCTTCCTCTCCTCGTGTCTGTAATAACTGGAAAAAAATATGGTGGTGGTGGAAAGGGAAGGTGATTTGTTTAAAGGGAAATCTACTCTTCTCCCCTGAAAAAGTTTCCCAGGTCTTAAAACTGCAATTATTACCAAGACCTAAATTCAATGTCCTAGAAATTCTTACCTTTTTTATTTGAGTGGGCAGAATACAGGCAGACTCTATTTAAAATCTAATAACCCACTAATCATGTATGGATGTGAGAGCTGGACTATAAAGAAAGCTGAGCACTGAAGAATTGATGCTTTTGAACTATGGTGTTGGAGAAGACTCTTGAGAGTCCATTGGACAGCAAGGAGGTCCAACCAGTCCATCCTAAAGGAAATCAGTCATGAATATTCATTGAAAGGACTGATGTTGAAGCTGGAACTCCAATATTCTGGCCACCTGATGCGAAGAGCTGACTCCTTTGAAAAGACCCCGATGTTTGGAAAGATTGAAGGCTGGAGGAGAAGGGGATGACAGAGGATGAGATGGTTGGATGGTATCACCACTCAATGGACCTGAGTCTGAGTGAACTCCGGGAGCTGGTGATGGACAGTATTGTACAGACTGGCATGCTGCAGTCCGTGGGGTCACAAAGAGTCGGACATGACTGAGTTCAGCTGAACTGAACTGAACCCACAAGTCACTGCGTCCCCTGAGAGGAAACATCTCAAGGGGCAAGGCAGGGTGTTCCATGTCCTGTCTCCTCATAACTCCCTCTTGGGATAGAATGTTGAGAACTGTCCCAAGTAGTGGGAGGGATTGAGGGCAGGAGGAGAAGGGGATGACAGAGGATGAGATGGCTGGATGGCATCACCCACTCGATGGACATTAGTTTGGGTAAACTCCGGGAGTTGGTGATGGACAGGGAGGCCTCGTGTGCTGTGATTCATGGGGTAAGGAAAGGTTTTAAAAACGATGCCTTCGTACCCATCTTGAGCTGCCCAGGGATGGATATATGAAGCAAGGACAAGATCCTTAACCTGTAACAGTTCTAGGCTTGTTTTCCTTGGCTTCCAGAGAGACCATCAGCAGTGGCTTCTTTGTGGTTCCCAAAGCAGGGTCCTGCCTGCTGCAGCAGTGATTAGTATCATGGTAGCTAAAGGAGAAAGGGGAGGGAGAATTTCATTTACATTGCATACCTACCTCATTGTGTTATCATGGAGCAAATGCAATAGAACGCATTGGGTGATGTGTGTCTGATCCTTCTCTCCTGCAACTGCTGCCCCCCTCTAGTTATTATAACTGTCTGGGCTTTGCAGGACTTCACAAGTAGCTGATTTGGGGATTGCTAGGTGGCCTAATTTGTGTAAATATGTGTCGGTCTTCTCCATGTTCTTTTGCGGTTTTATTGTTTACAAACTTCTTTTTATATTAAGAAAAACAGCCAAAGTATCTTTGACAACACGTTCTGCACCAAACAAAAGAATCTGAAACATAAGCTTGGGGGCCCCTCTTCTTGAAGTGGGGGGGGGGTCTTGAACCACACCTTCTTTTGTGTTCCCTTCCTCTATTTCCTATTTCAAACAAGATCTTTTGTCCTAAAAACTAGATTCCTACCCCCTCTTTCCCCCACCTACATGCCCCGCGAAATAGACCATACACCTATAGGTTTAATTTGTGGGGTATCTATGATTAAATGATTTGTGCAAAAATCCTGGCAAAGCTAAGAACTCTCCATCCCTTGTTCCCAATCTCGAGTCATGCCCATTCCTTGATGTGATTCATGCTAAACGGACTGCTGTATTTGGATGGATTAAGACCTACTTTAATTTCTAACTCAAGGATAAAGAGGAGCAATCAGAGTCCTTCCATGTAGAAGGTGGGGCAGGGAGACCACGAAAGGAAAGATGAATGTATAGCCAAGTCACTCAGAAACTTGTTATCCCAAAGCACTCATCCCACACGCTAGCAAAGTAATGATCAAAATTCTCCAAGCCAGGCTTCAACAGTACGTGAACCGTGAAATTTCAGATGTTCAGNAGGAGCAATCAGAGTCCTTCCATGTAGAAGGTGGGGCAGGGAGACCACGAAAGGAAAGATGAATGTATAGCCAAGTCACTCAGAAACTTGTTATCCCAAAGCACTCATCCCACACGCTAGCAAAGTAATGATCAAAATTCTCCAAGCCAGGCTTCAACAGTACGTGAACCGTGAAATTTCAGATGTTCAGGCTGGATTTAGAAAAGGCAGAGGAACCAGAAATCAAATTGCCAACATCCATTGGATCATCGAAAAAGCAAAAGACTTTCAAAAAAATCTACTTCTGCTTTATTAACTATGCCAAAGCCTTTGACTGTGTGGATCACAACAAACTGGAAAATTCTTACAGATGGGAATACCAGACCACCTGACCTGCCTCCTTAGAAATCTGTATGCAGGTCAAGAAGCAACAGTTAGAACTGGACGTGGAACAACAGACCGGTTCCAAATCAGGAAAAGAGTACATCAAAGCTGTATATTGTCACCATGCTTATTTAACTTATATGCAGAGTGCATCATGAGAAATGCTGGACTGGATGAAGCACAAGCTGGAATCAAGTTTGCCGGAAGAAATATCAATAACCTCAGGTATGCAGATGACACCACCCTATGGCAGAAAGCAAAGAAGAACTAAAGAGCCTCTTGATGAAAGTGAAAGAGGAGAGTAAAAAAGTTGGATTAAAACTCAACATTCAGAAAACTGAGATCATGGCACCTGGTCCCAAAACTTAATGACAAATAGACGGGAAAACAGTGGAAACAGTGACAGACTTTATTTTGGGGGGCTCCAAAATTACTGCAGATGGTAACTGCAGCCATGAAATTAAAAAATACTCACTCCTTGGAAGAAAAGTTATGACCAGCCTAGATAGCATATTAAAAAGCAGAGACATTACTTTGCCAACGAAGGCCCATCCAATCAAAGCAATGGTTTCCTCAGTAGTCAAGTATGGATGTGAGGGTTGGACTATAAAGAAAGCTGAGCACCAAAGAATTAATGCTTTTGAACTGTGGTGTTAGAGAAGACTCTTGAGAGTCCATTGGACAGCAAGGAGATCCAGCCAGTCTATCCTTAAAAAAATCAGTCCTGAATATTCATTGGAAAGACTGATGCTGAAGCTGAAACTCTAATACTTTGGCCACCTGATATGTAGAACTGACTCATTTGAAAAGACCCTGATTCTGGGAGAGATTGAAGGCTGGAGGAGAAGGGGATGATAGAGGATGAGATGGTTGGATGGCATCACTAACTCGATGGACATGAGTTTGAGTATACTTCAGGAGTTGGTGATGGACAGGGAGGCCTGGTGTGCTGCAGTCCATGGCGTCGCAAGAGTCGGACAGGACTGAGTGACTGAACTGAACTGAACTGAACTGAAAGCAGCTTATGTCAAAGTAGACACAAAATTGTTTAATAGGAGACAGATGAATGTAACTTCATATATACTGCTAGAAACCAAAGCTTTGCATGAAATCTTGAATTTATGGGGAGGAAGGGGGGTTAGAAAAGCAAATACCCATCTGTTCTTTCCCTCATCCCTTCTTCTCATTCATGAATTTCAGGAGATATAGCCCCTTAGGCTTTGGTGGCCCCACGTGGGCAGTATTTATTTGATGGCTGATTTTTCTGTGCCAGTTACTTCCTTTCCCATTTACTATCATTTTGTAAAACATACTCTGATCCTTTTCCCTTCCCTTTCTTTTTCTTGGCAATATACAATGAATAAAAACATATTGGTAGTGAAAAAAAATGAGGTCTGAATTTCAAACAAAGCTAAGGAAATGGTAATGAAAGTAGGTTTAATGTAGTTGTGGTTCAAATTTGATGAGAATAAGCAAGGAAATTGATGTATTTGTAAAGCATCATGTCTTTTGTTCAGTGTGATTTTCTGGCAGTCAACTCAACATGTTTTATAAGTTCTTCTAAGATATACATTTTTATTTTTTAACACTTCTGAAATTGGGATGCATTTTAAAGCGGGCCACTTGAGTTACTTTAATTGGCATCTTTTTTTAATGGCACAAAATATCAGTGAATCCTAAAACCAGCAGTATATTAGAGTTAATGAATTATGCTAATAAATGTATGGTGAATAAGCATTTAAATTTCACAGAAAGAGAAACCCTTACAATTCATTTTAAGGTTTCCAAGTTTCAGTCAGTAGTTCTCAAACTTTGACGCACATCAGAATCATTTGGACGGGGAAGGCAATGGCACCCCACCCCAGTACTCTTGCCTGGAAAATCCAATGGACGGAGTAGCCTGGTGGGCTGCAGTCCATGGGGTCGCTAACAGTCAGACAGACTGAGCAACTTCACTTTCACTTTTCTCTTTCATGCATTGGAGAAGGACATGGCAACCCACTCCAGTGTTCTTGCCTGGAGAATCCCCGGGATGGCGGATCCTGGTGGGCTGCCATCTATGGGGTCACACAGAGTCGGACACGACTGAAGTGACTTAGCAGCAGCAGCAGCAAAATCATTTGGAGAGCTCATTATAACACAAATTACTACCTCTTCCCACCAATTTCGGATTCAGTACCTTTACATTTAATGCTGATACTGCTAGTCTGAGAGCAACTGCCATAGGTCTTTTGAAAAAAATTTAATTTTTTAACTTCAGTGTTTCAGTTTAGTTGCTCAGTCGTGTCCAACTCTTTGAGACCCCATGAATCACAGCATGCCAGGCCTCCCTGTCCATCACCAANCTTCTACTTTTCCTCATTACTTCCATTCTCTTCTCATTCAGAACCATCTTTCCTATAAAAAATAGTATTATCTGTTAGTACTTATCTTCTCAAAATATACACACACACACACCTTCATTTACAATTGAAGACTGTTTAGAGTCAGACCATAATCTTCCTGAGGTAAGGTTACTCTTTCAATGGTTTGACCCTAGATTTAGCCCAAGAAACTTTTGTCCACTAGTTCCCCCATATATCAGCTTCTTCCCAACCTGTGCACTGATTTTTTGTTGCTCATCTAGAGCATAAAACTCTACGTTAGTCCAACAGACAGACTTAAAGACTCAGCACTAAGACCATCTCCTTCAATTTTCCCATGACTGCACTGAAAGAAACATTTACTTCTTTTTTTTTTTAAAGACATTTACTTCTTAATATGAGGTCCATTAACATTATTGTATAGTGTGTATTACATAGTCATTATGTGAGTTTGCTTATTTTTCCCTCATTTGGACAATATCATTTCATGCTAAGATTATGTTTTATTTTATTTCATTATTTTCTTGAATGTTTAACAGAATCCTTGGCATATAGATGGGACTTGATAAATGCTGTTACATGGAATCATACTGAAGTGAAGCTATATATCCTATTAAATTAGTGCTTTGGGGTAACATGTATGTAAGTGGTCATTGTATTCATATGGTTCTATTTAACTTAACCACAGTTTACTAAACATTATGTGGAAATTATTATCTGAGACACTGAAAAGAATAGAGGTGGAAAAATACACAAGATCAATTAAGCAGTGCATGTATTTATTGAACACCTATAACATGTTGAGTACATCTGAGAACCTTTCAGAGTAAAAGGCTAATGATATTCTACCAAGGGGCAATGTTTGGAAGAAGCCTGTAAAACATTCTATTGAGTTAGAGCCTCAGTATTGCTTCTTGTAGTATTCCGCTGAGGTTTAAACAAAGAGCTATCCAAAAAGAATTAAATCATACTCACTGGGGCCAGAGGAAAGATGGTCCCCTCCAGACATGAAAGGAGGCAAGTGCATTTCAGAAATAAATGACTTTACATAGACACACAGGCCTCTTGAGGATGGAGCAGGCACTTCAGCTGGAAAGCTCTCCGACTAAATCAGATAGCAAAAGGTCACAACTGACAAAAAGGGAATCTCTTTTAATTTTTTTTTTTTAAGAAATCTCAACCTTAAGAAGAAACTACTTCAAGCCTCTTAATGACTAACTCAGTTTCAAGTGTAAATTGAAAAACGATAGGCCAAGATATTGCTATGGTTCAGAAATTTGGTAAACACATACTTGGCTTCAATACTAGCATGGTTAGTTAAATAAAGTATTTTGTTTTAAAACTGCACAGGAAAAAGGAAAAAAATAAAGCTTAAGGCACATTATCTGCTGCTCCTAACATCTATCAAGATTCCTAGATGAATTTTACATGGCAGAGGCTCTCAAGTAGCAACAAAAAAGGGGAATCTATGGAAATGAAAAATTCTAGACATAGCTTTCCTAATTTATGTTGACCTAATTCACCTTCTAGGAATCACTGTGTGTCTACTCTCTATTGTACAAAAGCTTATCAAGTAATAAAATTTGGGATTAAGAAAATTCACAGAGCCAAATAATGGAAGTGTACATATGCAAACCGACTTCTTCCAGCTGTCAATTCTCTATATCTGTCGGTCACCCCACCCTAAATTACTAAGCATCACTCTTCTGCATGTTGTCAACATTTAGTTATTTATTTTAAAATCTGTTTCTTCAATTAGGTACACTAAATGCTTCATTTGAAGAAATGAGTCCTTATTAGGTTTCCAGAAGAGACCCTTCTGAGATTATGTCTATGTTATAATTCAGAGGATATCTCAGTCCTTCAATGAATCATTTAAATTATTATTGCAACTTGTACTCTACCCTTGTAAATAAATCTCTACCAACAATAACTTTAAAGTCAAAGGAATATGAAGTGTGATTGTTAAAGATTCAACACAGGAAACATATCAGAGTTAGAAAAAATTAAATTTTTATCTATCCCCCTATCTTAGCCCTTCATTCAAAATTAAATGCAACTATAAATTGTTCCAGGTAAAGTCAATGTTTTACTCCTCACTCTGAGAAATGTGAAATAAAAATTAATTCAACTGAAAAATGATCACTTAGATTTGGTTTTCTCTCTTAGAAATGGAATTGCCTTATAATCTTTTGATTGAAAAGGAATATCACTTGAATATTAGATATGGTTTCTAGAACCATTTATATTTTCCTAAAACTAAGTGTCTCCCATATTACAACATATAAAAAGTGACCTAAAAAAACCCTACATTTCCCTATTTCTATCAAGAATAGAATGCAACTTGACGGGTTTATTTGTGGATGCTTTAATCTTCCACGGTAGTAATCCTTTCATGCATGGTTCTAAACGGTGAGAACAGAGTGGAAATAAAGAATATGAGTTCTGGTCTCTGATTATTGGGGTTCAAATCCAATTCCACCTCACTTCCTGGATGTGTGACATTTGCAGTAAAGTACTTATTCATTCTGTGCCTTAATCTCCCAATCTGTAGTATGGAGATAATTCTAATAGTACTAATCAACAAAGGATAAAAATAATTGATTACCTTTTTAAGATACAATTTTCAAAATATTACATGTGACATAAATCTCTTACAGTTAGCCTTAACTTAGGATAAGGGCTTAGTAAATGGTTTCTGGGCTTCCAGGTGGCTCAGGGGTAATGAATCCACCCACCAATGCAGGAGCCAAGGAGACACGGGTGTGACCCCTGGGTCAGGGAGATCCCCTGCAGCCGGAAATGGCAACCCACTCCAGTATTCTTGCTTGGCTAATTCCACAGACAGAAGAACTAGGTGGGCTGCGAAGAGCAGTCATGGGGTCACGAAGAGGTGAACATGACTGAGCATGCACACTGCATGCGGATTGCTTCTATTTTTGTTGAAGTTTGCATTTATCTGGAAGTCTGAGATTCTTGTATGATCCCGTTCTCTACCCCTCAGTAACAATGAAAAGGGTTTTATTCATTCAGCAACTGTGAGAATATATAATGTTCAACAAAAATACAATTTCTGACCTGAGGGAATGTATAGATTTTATGGGATGACAGACCAGAAGTGACAACTCAGTTTGTAAATTTTCATTTCTCCATTTACCAAAAAAAGAGTTGACCTATATTTATTTTAGTTCTTTTTCTCCTCTAAAGGGCTAGATCTTATAAACTAAGTTTATGTGTAAATAAGGGTTGTAGTTTTGTTCATCATAAATCTGTACCTCTGGGAATAAATGTGAGCATGAGTATGAAAATCTTTTCAAAGATATCCCTTTGGATTAACAGTCGGAATTTATTATCAATAAAGAATTCTGTTATTTTTAATTATTTTAATTAATAATGATAATTATAATTTAATGAGATCTACCATGAATATGTTTAGGAAACTTAAACAAGTTCATTTAGGACTTCCCAGAGCCTTTATCTTGGTGATTTTCATCATGGATCTCTCAGAGAAAGGACAATTCTATCAATGTTTCATAAACTTAACTTTTAAGTAGGCAATAGAGTCAATGGTCCAAATTCAGAATGTATAATAGTGTATATACCTCAAGAAGCTTTTTTCTTCATCCAGTTCATCTCACCACAAGCAGTATTATTTCGTTGTATATTTTTCTAGAAATAATTTATTCATATATAACAAATATATAAGGACTGAAAGGAGTTCAAACAAGTCAATTCTAAAGGAAATCAACCCTGAATATTCACTGGAAAGACTGATACTGAAGCTGAAGCTCCAATACTAGGGCCACCTGATGCAAAGAGCTGACTCATTGGAAAATACACTGATGCTGGGAAACATTGAAGGCAAAGGGNACAAGTCAATTCTAAAGGAAATCAACCCTGAATATTCACTGGAAAGACTGATACTGAAGCTGAAGCTCCAATACTAGGGCCACCTGATGCAAAGAGCTGACTCATTGGAAAATACACTGATGCTGGGAAACATTGAAGGCAAAGGGAGAAGCGGATGGCAGAAGGTGAGATGGTTGAATGACATCACTGACTCAATGGACATAAGTCTGAGCAAACTCTGGGAGATAGTGAAGGACCGGGAAGCCTGGCATGCTGCAGTCCATGGGGTTGCAAAGAGTAGAACACGACTGAGCAACTGAACAACAACAACCATTAATATAGCTTTTTAAAGGTATTCACTTACATAAAATAATAAATTCCACATAACTTAAATGGAATTATAAAACAATATGGGCTTCCCAAGAGGTGGTAGTGGTAAAGAACCTATCTAAATGCAGCAGACACAAAAGACACAAATTTGATCCCTCGGTTGGGAAGATCCCCTGGAGAATGAAACGGCAACCCACTCCAGCATTCTTGCCTGAGGAATCCCATGGACAGAGGAGCCTGGTGGGCTACAGTCCATGGGGTCACAAAGAGTGAGATACAGAGTAAAGGACAGAGTGGAGTCTTATAATACAATATAAGACTACTATGTGGGTGATATTTGGGTCTATCAGTTCAGACACTCAGTCGTGTCCAACTCTGCGACCACATGAACACAGGCCTCCCTGTCAATCACCAACTCCCGGAATTTACACAAACTGATGTCCATTGGGTCAGTGATGCCATCCACCCATCTCATTCTCTGTCATCCCCTTCTTCTCCTGCCCTCAATCTTTCCCAGCATCAGAGTCTTTTCCAATGAGTCAGTTGTTCGCATCAGGTGGCCAAAGTGTTGGAGTTTTAGCCTCAGCATCAGTCCTTCCAGTGAACACCCAGGACTGATCTCCTTTAGAATGGACTGGTTGGATCTCCTTGCAGTCCAAGGGACTCTCAAGAGTATTCTCCAACACCATTCAAAAGCATCAATTCTTCTGCACTCAGCTTTCTTTATAGTCCAACTCTCACATCCATACATGACTACTGGAAAAGCCATAGCCTAGACTAGACGGACCTTTGTTGACAAAGTAATGTCTCTGCTTTTTAATATGCTGTCTAGGTTGGTCATAACTTTCCTTCCAAGGAGTAAGCATCTTTTAATTTCATGGCTACAATCACCATCTGCAGTGATTTTGGAGCCCCCAAAAGTAAAGACAGCCACTGTTTCCACTGTTTCCCCATCTGTTTGTCATGAAGTGATGGGATCAGATGCCATGATCTTAGTTTTCCTGAATGTTGAGCTTTAAGCCAACTTTTTCACTTTCTTCTTTAACTTTCATCAGGAGGCTCTTTAGTTCTTCACTTTCTGCCATAAGTGTGGTGTCATCTGCATATCTGAGGATATTGATATTTCTCCCAGCAGTCTTGATTCCAGCTTGTGATTCCTCCAGCCCAGCATTTCTCATGATGTATGCTGCATATAAGTTAAATAAGTAGGGTGACAATACGCAGCCTTGACGTACTCCTTTTCCTATTTGGAACCAGTCTGTTGTTCCATGTCCAGTTCTAACTTCTGCTTCCTGACCTGCATACAGGTTTCTTAAGAGGCAGGTCAGGAGGTCAGGTATTCCCATCTACTCCAGAAATTTTCACCGTTTATTGTGATCCATACAGTCAAAGGCTTTGGCATAGTCAATAAAGCAGAAATAGATGTCTTTCTGAAACTCTCTTCCTTTTTCGATGATCCAATGGATGTTGGCAATTTGATCTCTGGTTCCTCTGCCTTTTATAAAACCAGCTTGAACATCTGGAATTTCATGGTTCATGTACTGTTGAAGCCTGGCTTGGAGAATTTTGAGCATTACTTTGCTAGTGTGTATGATGAGTGCAATTGTGTGGTAGTCTGAGCATCCTTTGGTATTGCCATTCTTTGGGATTGGAATGAAAACTGACCTTTTCCATTCCTGTGGCCACTGCTGAGTTTTCCAAATTTGCTGGCATATTGAGTGCAGCACTTTCACAGCATCATTTTTTAGAATATGAAATGGCTCAACTGGAATTCCATCAACTCCGCTAGCTTTGTTCATAGTGATGCTTCCTAAGGCCCACTTGACTTTGCATTCCAGGATGTCTGGCTCTAGGTGAGTGATCATACCATCATGGTTATCTGGGTCATGAAGATCTTTTTTGTATAGTTCTTCTGCATATTCTTGCTACCTCTTCTTAATATCTTCTGCTTCTGTTAGGTCCATAAATTCAGCCATTCCAGTCCATTTTAGGTCACTCATTCCTAAAATGTTGATGTTCCCTCTTGCCATGTCCTTTTTAACATTTCCAATTTGCCTTGAATCATGGACCTAACATTCCAGATTCCTATGCCATATTGTTCTTTACAGCATCAGATTTTACTTCCATCACCAGTCACATCCACAACTGGGTGTTGTTTTTGCTTTGGCTGTCTCTTAATTCTCTCTGGAGTTATTTCTCCTCTGATCTCCAGTAGCATATTAGGCACCTACTGGCCCGGGGAGTTCATCTTTCAATGTCCTATCTTTTTGCCTTTTCATATCGTTCTTGTGGTTCTCAAGGTAAGAATAATGAAGTGCTTTGCCATTCCCTTCTCATGAACCACATTTTGTCAGAACTCTCCAGAATGACCCATCCATCTTGGGTGACCCTATACAGCATGGCTCATAGTTTCATTGAGTTAGACAAGGCTGTGGTCCATGTGATCAGTTTGATTAGTTTCTGTGGTTATAGTTTTTATTCCATCTACCCTCTGATGGATAAGAATAAGAAGTTTATGGAAGCTTTCTGATGGCAGAAACTGACTGGGGGAAATTTGGTCTTATTTGATGGGCGGGGCCATGGTCAATAAATCTTTAATCCAATTTTCTGTTGATGAGTGGGGTGTGTTCCCTCCCTGTTGTTTGACCTGAGGCCAAACTATGGTGGAGGTAATGAAGACAATGGCAACCTCCTTCAAAAGGTCCCATGCACTCACTGCTGCACTCAGAGCCCCAACTCTGCAGGCCATCGCCAACCCATGCCTCTGCTGCAGACTCCTGGACAGTCATGGACAAGTCTGGCTCAGTCTCTCGTGGGGTCACTGCTCCTTTCTCCTGTGTTCTGGTGCGCACAAGGCAACCTCCTCTAGGAGGGCTTATGCCATACCCAGGTCTGCTGCACCCAGAGTCCCTGTCCCTGCAGCAGGCCACTGCTGACCCATACCTCCACAGGAGACACTCACACACAGTTCTGACTCAGTCTTGGTAGGGTCTCTGAGTCCTGGTGTGGACAAGATTTGTTTGAGTCCTCCAAGTGTCTCTGGCAGGTATCGGGTTTGATTCAAAATGCATTTTTGCCCCTCCTACCATCTTGCTGGGGCTTCTCCTTTGTCCTTGGATGTGGGGTATCTTTTTTTGGTGGGATCCAACATTCTCCTGTGGATGGTTGTCAGCAGTGAGTTGTAATTTTGGCGTTCTCACAGGAGACGATGCGCGCACGTACTTCTACCCCACCATCTTCCTCCCACCAAGGTACTGAATGATATTTTCACTGTGCCATTAACTTTGAAAGCTTGTACAGTGTTATCCAGAAGAAGGATGTTGTAAACCACCTCTGTATGCTGTATATCTCAGGCCAACTCTGATGCGCACGTTGTAGGTTCTACCAGCAGGCAGTTGGAAACGTGAGGTCATTACTGTCCACACAAGGTCTTCGTGTCCCAGCTGCATTCTCTGGGCTGGAGAAGAAAAGCCTGGAGGCCCAGCTGCACCACCCCCGGGACTCCATCAGTGCCTGCCCAGCAGCCTGCACCACGGCCCCGAGCTGCAGCACTGCCTCCTGCACCTCCTTCCAGGATGAGCTAACCAGCCCAAAGCAGTGTCACAGGGAGCCCTGATCCCAGCCCGGGGGCCCCAGAGTCCTGAGAGAATGGACTTCTCTCGTTGCTCAGTGGTAAAGAATCTTCCTGCCAATGCAGGAGATGTGGCTTTGATTCCTGGGTTGGGAAGATCCCTTGGGGAAGGAAACAGCCACCCACTCCAGTATTCCTGCCTGGAAAATCCAATGGACAGAGGCGCCTGGTGGGCTACAGTTCATGGGGTCACAAGAGTCAGACACGACAGTGACTAAACAACCACCGCCACTTACACTGTGGGTGTAAATTTGTACACCACTATGGAGAACAGTACAAAGTTTCCTTTAAGAAAATAAAAGTAGAGCTACCATATCATCCAGCAACCCCACTCCCGTGTATATATCCAAAACCCAAAAATTCTGATTTGAAAATATAGATGCACCCCAATAATTATAGCAGCATTATTTATAACAGCCAGGACAGGGGCATAACCTGAATGGATAAAGAAGATGTGGTATGTATGTATGTTTGTACGTATATAATGGAAAATATATATATAACGAAATACCTGTCTCTTATACACATCTAGATGTGTATAAGAGACAGCTNGGCAACCTCCTCTAGGAGGGCTTATGCCATACCCAGGTCTGCTGCACCCAGAGTCCCTGTCCCTGCAGCAGGCCACTGCTGACCCATACCTCCACAGGAGACACTCACACACAGTTCTGACTCAGTCTTGGTAGGGTCTCTGAGTCCTGGTGTGGACAAGATTTGTTTGAGTCCTCCAAGTGTCTCTGGCAGGTATCGGGTTTGATTCAAAATGCATTTTTGCCCCTCCTACCATCTTGCTGGGGCTTCTCCTTTGTCCTTGGATGTGGGGTATCTTTTTTTGGTGGGATCCAACATTCTCCTGTGGATGGTTGTCAGCAGTGAGTTGTAATTTTGGCGTTCTCACAGGAGACGATGCGCGCACGTACTTCTACCCCACCATCTTCCTCCCACCAAGGTACTGAATGATATTTTCACTGTGCCATTAACTTTGAAAGCTTGTACAGTGTTATCCAGAAGAAGGATGTTGTAAACCACCTCTGTATGCTGTATATCTCAGGCCAACTCTGATGCGCACGTTGTAGGTTCTACCAGCAGGCAGTTGGAAACGTGAGGTCATTACTGTCCACACAAGGTCTTCGTGTCCCAGCTGCATTCTCTGGGCTGGAGAAGAAAAGCCTGGAGGCCCAGCTGCACCACCCCCGGGACTCCATCAGTGCCTGCCCAGCAGCCTGCACCACGGCCCCGAGCTGCAGCACTGCCTCCTGCACCTCCTTCCAGGATGAGCTAACCAGCCCAAAGCAGTGTCACAGGGAGCCCTGATCCCAGCCCGGGGGCCCCAGAGTCCTGAGAGAATGGACTTCTCTCGTTGCTCAGTGGTAAAGAATCTTCCTGCCAATGCAGGAGATGTGGCTTTGATTCCTGGGTTGGGAAGATCCCTTGGGGAAGGAAACAGCCACCCACTCCAGTATTCCTGCCTGGAAAATCCAATGGACAGAGGCGCCTGGTGGGCTACAGTTCATGGGGTCACAAGAGTCAGACACGACAGTGACTAAACAACCACCGCCACTTACACTGTGGGTGTAAATTTGTACACCACTATGGAGAACAGTACAAAGTTTCCTTTAAGAAAATAAAAGTAGAGCTACCATATCATCCAGCAACCCCACTCCCGTGTATATATCCAAAACCCAAAAATTCTGATTTGAAAATATAGATGCACCCCAATAATTATAGCAGCATTATTTATAACAGCCAGGACAGGGGCATAACCTGAATGGATAAAGAAGATGTGGTATGTATGTATGTTTGTACGTATATAATGGAAAATATATATATAACGAAATACTATATAGCCATAAAAAAGAATGTGTGGACCTAGAGATCATCATATTAACTGAAGTAAATCAAAGACAAATGCCAGATATTAGTTCCATGAAGAATCTAAACAAAATGATACAAATGAACTTATTTACAAATAGTAACAGACTCTCAGACATAGAGAAAAAAAAAATTTCCCAAAGGAGAAGGGAAAGGGGATAAATTAGGAATTTGGAATTAGCAGATATAACTACTCTATTAGATAAACAATAAGATCCTAATATAACAGTATTCAATATCTTTTAATAATCTATAATGAAAATAACCTAAAAATTATACTTATATGTATAACTAACTTTCCTATATACTTGAAGCATTGTAAATCAACTATATACTTCAATAAATAAATAGCTAAGTCAGTTTAAATGAATAACAGTGATAGTAATATATATGGTTCACTAACATTCACATGCCTTGTTTTTATAGGAACACGAAACAATATTGAATTTAACCTTTGCCTTGGCTGTTAGCTCAGCCTCTGTGACCTTTAACATAGCACACACTGGCCAGCCCACAGCTGTGGATCTACCTTCCCATGGCCCAATTTATTTTTTTTCCCATTGTAAAGGTGGCCAATATCTCCCCAACAGCCTTAGGGGTGTCTATGAGTTCCTTATACTCACTTGAGAGCCCCCATTCATCAAGGATAACCACAACAGAGCCCCACATACTAGTGGATAGCCACCCCCAGGATTTCCTCTGCAACTTTCAGGATCACCCCACAACTTTACAGGCTCTCATTAGTGAGTGGCTACCCTGAAGTTGCACCTGTACCTTTCAGGCCCCACGCGTTGGTGGACAACCCCGAAACGTTCCATCCTTGTACCACATCCTGAAATCCTGGTGCTCACGGGAGTTCCCTCAGTCTCCTGGCTGCTCTGCCATTTGCTGGGCTGCACCCTACAGGCCTGCAAGCCCTGTGCTGGCCCAGCTTTAAAACCAGAGAAAACCCTGCAGTCATTAACAGGGATGTCAGTGGTTAATGGATGGGAGAGCTTACCTGTCTTAAAGCAAGGTCCTGGAATGACGGTGTGGAAGCTGGGCAGGACATGGCAACAGGCTTTGCTTCTGGCTAGAGGTGGTTACCAGGGAAGGCAATGGCACCCCACTCCAATACTCTTGCCTGGAAAATCCCACGGATGGAGGAGCCTGGTAGGCTGCAGGCCATGGGGTCGTGAAGAGTCAGACATGACTGAGCGATCTCACTTTCACTTTTCACTTTCATGCATTGGAGAAGGAAATGGCAACCCACTTCAGTGTTCTTGCCTGGAGAATTCTAGGGATGGCTGAGCCTGGTAGGCTGCTATCTATGGGGCTGCACAGAGTCGGACACGACTGAAGCAACTTAGCAGCAGCCAGCAGCAGAGGTGGTTACTGGTTGTAAGGGGAATTGACAACAGGTTGTCTCATCAGTTACCAGGGAAACTAGCAGAGGCGCGCCCTCCTCACTGCCCCTTTGACAAGCTCTCCAGGTGGAAATGTTCAAATCTAAATATTAGAACAATCACTCTCTGGGGTAGAAGCAAATGTGTAGGAAGGTCCGTCGTGTGAGTTTGGTGAGGGTGAAGCAGGCACTGGTCCACCAGGGGATGTACAGAGATTAAGATGTACACCCATCTTGGGTGGCTAGATCATGCAACATTTAAACATAAATCCCAATGAGAGTAATTTCAATATCTAAGAAATAAATAAGGAGAAATCTAGAGAGGTCTGCAAGAATCATTTTATACAAACTGCCAATGTAAGATGAGAACAATTTTCAATCAGACATAGTAAGAATCTGGAGTTGGATGTCATTGTGGGCTCACTTCTGATTTACATTTGTCAGATTACTTAACTAATCCACCCAACTTTGTATCTTCTAAATATAAAGTGAATGAAGTCACAACTAGGAAATATCTTTACTCAAGATTTTTTTTTGTTTTTCTCTTTGTTTTTAGCCTTATTTCATTTTTTGCATGAAATATTAACCTAAAAATTTTAATAGAAACAATTCAGAGTGTGACAAAAAAGTGGAAGCAATCTATAGGGATCAATTATTCATATTTATCCTTTTAGACTCTTCATGAACATGTTTTGCAAAATCTGTGAAAGAATTAAAGAAAAAAAAACTAATTTTCTCCAAACCCAAGCAAATATCTCTTAATGGATAACTATTCTTTAGATTTCTCTATCCTCACTACCATCTCTAATTTACATATATATGGCTTTTAATAATTTTTATTAAACCACAGTTCTGCTAAAGTGATGCACTTGCTCAGAAATCTGCAATCTCCCCCATCGACAATTTTCAACTAACCAGCCTGTTATTTATCTCTCTCTTTAATCTGTCTGTAACCCAAATTCCCGAACTCATATCCTCAAGTGTCTTTTTTTCTATTCTGCCTGAATCACTAGCTGTGTCAACACTTTCTGTCTTTCTTACCTCCAAGCCTCGGGCCCACCCAAGGAATACTTTTCCCCCACTTTCGCCAGCCCTTGAAGTCCACCTAGCTCCTGTTGTCTTCCTGAATCCCTTCCTGATTTATTTATTCAAAAGTNCATATCCTCAAGTGTCTTTTTTTCTATTCTGCCTGAATCACTAGCTGTGTCAACACTTTCTGTCTTTCTTACCTCCAAGCCTCGGGCCCACCCAAGGAATACTTTTCCCCCACTTTCGCCAGCCCTTGAAGTCCACCTAGCTCCTGTTGTCTTCCTGAATCCCTTCCTGATTTATTTATTCAAAAGTAAGCTTTCCTTGCACTAGTATATACACATTAATTGCTATATTTCAACTAAGTAATTTTTATATTTTGGCTTCCATTTTATTTTACACTTGGTTTACCTATCCTACAAAATGGAAAGGCATAAAAAGAAAATGGCATGGAAATGTCACTTTTAGATTCTATGTATATCATAAACACAAGCCGGGCTTGTTTAATTCTCAAACATTGAGCTTTCCTTGCACTAGTATATACACATTAATTGCTATATTTCAATTAAGTAATTTTTATACTTCGGCTTCCATTTTATTTTACACTTGGTTTACCTACCCTACAAAATGGAAAGGCATAAAAAGAAAATGGCGTGGAAATGTCACTTTTAGATTCTATGTATATCATAAACATAAGCCGGGCTTGTTTAATTCTCAAACATAAAAATAATAAAACTGTCATAAAGCCATTACAACAATTTACAGATAAGGAAACTGAAGCAGAAGTAAAATAATCTGAACTTTGTTTTGAATTAGAAATTAGTAAAGCCAATCTGGGGCTTCCCAGGTGGCACCAGTGGTAAAGAACCCACCTGTCAATGCAGGAGATATAAGAGATGCAGGTTTGATCTCCAGTCAGGAAGATCCCCTGGTGGAGGGCATGCCAACCCACTCCAGTATTCCTGCCTGGAGAACCCCATGGACAGAGGAGCCTGGTGGGCAACAGTCCATAGGGTTGCAAAGAGTTGGACACGACTGAAGCGACTTAGCATGCACATAAAGCCAATCTACAATGCATTCTATATGATCTACTGTATCAGAGTACTTTAGTTTTTAGAAATCTATATAAAAGTAATGCAAAACTTAAAGAACTACTGAATTCAATGCATTATTATTCTTTTTTGACATTGTTATTTCTTTTTATATTTTTTATTGAATTATATTTGATCTGCAATATAAGTTTCAGAGGTACAGCATAGTGATTCACAATTTTTTTAATTTATATTACATTTATAGTTATTATAAAATATTGGCTATATTCCCTGTGTTATACTGTACATCTTTGTAACTTATTTATTTTATACATAGTAATTTATATAAATTTATATAATTATTATAAATTATATTAAAATATGTTAAATATGTTTATATATTTATAAGTATATTTTATATATCATATTATATGTAAATATACATATTAGTATATATAGTATAAATTATTATATAATTCATATAAATTACTATGTATATTTAAATTTCTATAATTTGTATAAATTATAATTAACTCATACGCTTATCTTGACAGCCCCCCCACACACACTGGTAACCACCTCTTTGTTCTCTGTATCCATGAGCCTTTTCTGTTTATTTGCTTTATTATTTTATATTCCACACATAAGTGAAATCAGCTGGTATTTTTTCTTTCTTGATCTGACTTATTCCACTTAGCATAATGTACTCTAGGTCCATCCATATTGTCACAAATAGTAAGATTTCATTCTCTTTATGGCTCAATAATACTCCACTGTATACATTTATCACATTTTCCTTGTTTATCAGTGGACATTAGATTGCTTCCATATCTTGGCAATTGTAAATAAAGCTGTTATGAACACTGAGGTTCATGTATCTTTTCAAGTTAGTGGTTTTGGATGTTTTTGTATGAACAAAACAGGAGTGGATTTTTGAGTGATCTGGTAGTTCTGGTTTATTTTTAGTTTATTGAAACACTTCTATACTGTTTTCCATAGTACCTTCACCAATTCACACCCCCACCCACAGTGTGTGAGGGTTCCCTTTTCTCCACATCCTTGCCAACACTTGTTACTTGTGGTCTTTTAGATGCTAGTCATTCTGACAGGTGTGAGGTTTAGTGGGTTTAACTTGCATTTCTCTGATAATTAATCAAAATGAAGGTCTTTTCAGGTGCCTATCGACCATCTGTTTGTTCCCATTGGAAAATGTCTATTCAGGTCTTCTGCCCATTTTTCATCAAGTTGTTTGTGGTTTTGATGCTGATTAGTATGAGCTGTTTGTATATTTTGGATATTAATCTCTCACTGGCCATATCACTTGTTTCTCCCGTTCTGTAGGTTGTCTTTTTGTTTTGTCTATGGTCTCCTTTTCTGTGCAACAGCTTTAAGTTTAATGAGGTCCCATTTGTTTAGTTTTGCTTTTGTTTTCTTTGCATTAGAAGACAAAGAAAAAAAAAAAAACAGTATTGCTACAGTTTATGTCCTTCTGGCCATATCACTTGTTTCTCCCGTTCTGTAGGTTGTCTTTTTGTTTTGTCTATGGTCTCCTTTTCTGTGCAACAGCTTTAAGTTTAATGAGGTCCCATTTGTTTAGTTTTGCTTTTGTTTTCTTTGCATTAGAAGACAAAGAAAAAAAAAAAAACAGTATTGCTACAGTTTATGTCAAAGAGTGCCCTGCTTTTGTTTTCTTCTACAAGATTTATGGTTTCTGATTCTTTAATTCATTTTCTGGAAGGTCTATTTTTTTAATTTAAATTTATTGATTTTTAATTGGAGGATAATTGCTTTACAATATTGTTTTCTGCCACATATCAGCATGAATCAGCCATCAGTGTCCACATAGCTCCTCTCTCTGTAACGTCCCTCCCCCCCCCCCCCCCCCCCTTTGGTTTTCCCAGAGCCTCAGATTTGGGGT